>JAOTRH010117977.1:0-14952 GCA_034768845.1 Heliamphora exappendiculata
TCGATCACGTAGGATGTTGGGCTTATCCCAAACCCGTTATATTGACTTGATTATTGCTCGATTTGGCATGAAAAATTCTAAGAAAGGATTTATTCCTTTCAGACATGAGATTACTCTATCTAGTGATCAGTGTCCTAGGATAACTCAGGAGATTGAGAGGATGAGAGGTATTCCTTATGCTTCAGCAGTAGGAAGTCTCATGTATGCCATGCTCTACACTAGATCGGATATCTGTTATGCCGTAGGCATGATAAGTAGATATCAGTCTAATCCAAGGAAAGAGCATTGGACTGCGGTCAAGAATATACTCAAGTACTTGAAAAGGACTAGGGAGTATATGTTTGATAACCAGGCTAATAATCTTATACCTCTTGGGTATATTGACTCAAATTTCCAGGCAGATAGAGATTTCAGGAGGTCCACCTCAGGCTATGTGTTTACCTTGGGAGGTGGAGCCATCCATCAGTTGGAGGAGCGTGAAGTAGTCTTGTATTGCTGACTCTACCATGGAGGCTAAATATACTGCAGCTTCGGATGCAGCTAAGGAAGCAATTTGGCTGAAGAACTTCCTAAAGGACTTGGACATGGTACCCTCGGTACAATCGGCTATTGTACTCTATTGTGATAACAGTGGAGCGATTACGAACACGAAGGAAACAAGAGTCCACAAAAGGGGAAAGCACCGGGGCATCGTGTACCAGATTCCCCGCAGTCGAGGAAGTCCCGAGACCCATAGTTGAGGCAGGCTCAAAGTTCCATACAGGATCAGTCGCAGGCGACGGAGTTGCATGTTTGTTACAGATGTGGTCAGACTGGACACATCCGCAGGAGTTATCCCCAGAGGGAGGATGCGCCGAGCATGACTGGTACGCCAGCGGGTTCGTATGCACAGGGTCGAGAGCAGTCTTTAGCAGTACAGACTTCCTGGATGGCAGGTGGGAGTACATCAGTTCAGTCGGTGCTGCAGCCGACAGCGCTGAGATATGGCGAACAGGACAGAGTGGGGTTGCCCCGAGTGTATTCTCTTGCAGCTCGCGGTTCATCTGGAGCACCGGTCGTGCTGGAGGATACTGGTGTGCCTTCAGCGAGCAGAGATACTTTCTGAGTAGGCAAGTTTTGGACTAGTTTCCTTGTTGCATCTGTTTGGGGTTGGTTATGGATCCCGCGGATGGTGTATTATGTTGATGCTGTGGTTAGTGAGGTTGTGAGGTTGGGAGTGTTATAGATCCCGTGTCTGTGAGATAGTTGGCCATTGTCTAGGATGCCTGACCTTGTGTGACTATATCCTTAGAATGGTTTGGCTGACCATCTCGTATGCCGTGCCGACGTGATAGACGGTTTGTTCTTTAACCATCTGTTGAATTTTGGGGGCAAAATTCCTTTAAGGGGGTAGAGTTATGAGACCATGACCCGTTTTTTTTTTGGCGTTTTCGGACGTGCGTTACGTGTTTTCTTTTGAGCATGTTTTTACTACTTTTAATACATGATCGGGCTTAGATATGCATGCGGGGTAGGTTCTCGAGGCCGTGGGCCATTGTGGCACGAATCTAAAAATTTTTAAAAAAAAGATATTTTAGAGACCTATAAATATCTAGAGTTAGATATTTTCAAAAAGATATTTTTCAAAACTTAACTCCTAAGTTTTTCATTTTCTCTGTACCTTCTCTTTAAGTTTTCGTGGGCCCATGGCTCGATTTTCAACGATCCAACAACGGATTCTTGCTTTTGGCGTCGTGGACTACATGACCATCCGATCAGAATTTGATTCCAGCGAAACTTAATTTTGCACGTGGTTCGAGGCGTCGAGTTTTAAACTCACCGAGATAGGATTCTAGACTTGTATGTGTTATAAAGATGCTATGGGTAATCAGGTGTCTTTTTACTGATCGAATTGTTGTAGATCTGACTTTTTATAAAGTTGGATTTTTGGGTTAGAAACTGGGTTTTTGTCGATTTCGATGGATGGAATCGGGTGCTGGGATTTTTTTTTTGAGATCTTGGTATTAGGCTTAGGCGTGTGAACGTTCACGGATGTTGATTTGAAGTTTGAAGGCTTCGATTTGAGGTTTGGAGGGTTGAACCCGTAGCTTATAAACAATTTCTGGGTGAGTTCAGTCGACCGAACCTATGGGTTCAGTAGACTAGATCATCGTTTTAGGGTTCGGTCGACCGAACCTATGGTTCAGTCGACTGAACCGTACATTGAGGCATTTTTTTTAGTTTTCCAGTGTGGTCTTCGATTGACTGAAGTGTTGGGGTGTGTTTTGGTTGTTCTGTGGTTGGGTTTTTGGTTTTCGATTGGCGTCCTACGGTATTCAATTGATTGATTTATGGGAATTGATCGATTCAAATACCTGTGGGTTCTTTTTCGGGTTTGGTTAATGGTGTTGTGATTTCGAGGGTCGTGTGGTGGCCCAAGGTGCTTATGTGATGCCGTCCTCGGGTGTGATGCGCATGGTTGGTTTAGGGTTTGTGGCACGGTTGTGTGAGTGCTAGTTATGTGGGCGACGTGTGGGTTCATGGTTGGGTTTAAGGTGTGGTTCTGGTGAGAATCGTTTTGTGGGAGGTTCAGGTGTTGATCTCTAGATTAGGTGTTGGTTGTCCCTGTGTGTGGACGGGTCCAGTTTATGGACTGGTCATTCGGGTATCGGATGATGGGTATGTGGCTTGTGATGTCTTGTCGGGTTATATGGTTATGTGGATTTATAACTGTTTCTTCATGTATGGTTAACATGACATGATATCTGATGTGTATCGTGGTTATGTGCTTTAGAACTCAGAGTTTTATTAGGCATGGATGTGATGAATATATGGGGCACATGCATGTGGTGTACATGGTATGTTATATGCATTTAAATCCTGATTAGGTTATGTATAGGAGTGTTGGGTGTTATCCCGTTAATTTTAGTATCATCTTGTTATATGCGGTGTTATCCCATGGTATGCGGTCTTATCCCGTGGGATGCAGTTTTATCCCGTGGTATAATCCCTAGTTGGCAGTCCTATCCCGTGACTTACGGTAAAGTATACAATTTTATCCCGTGGTATGGTTTACGGTCTTATCCCGTGGTGTGCGGTCTTATCCCGCGGTGTACGATTTTACCTCGTGGTTAGTCTATGGTTTTATCTCATAGTATATGGTTTTATCCTGGGAATGTATGTTTATGTTCAGGTTTTTATCTCAGCATTAGGGCTGTGGTTGCGGCGTGTGAGGGCCGGTTGTTAGACTTGTGGTTGCGGCGCATGAGAGCCGGTTGCATGTATCATGGATTGCATGTATCGCATTATGGAACGGATAGACCAGTTTTCAAATTATTTTTAAGATTCGTGTGAATCAAGATATAAAAACCCTTTTTAATTATTTTCAGACTCCTGTGAGTGAGTCAAAAACATGGTTGTATCCTCGCTTTTCCGTTTGCATGTGAAAACTATTTTTTTTTGCTTGAAGGAGAGTCTAAACCTGCACTTCGGTTTCCTAGTACGTTTTTTTTATATTGCATGCTTGTCTAGTTTCCGCTGAGCCTTGGCTCACAGTGTGGGATTTGTTTTTCTTCAGGTATCGGTCACGCTAGTTGATCTGGAGGTGTTGAAGAGGTGGAAGAGCGTAGTCTTCCTTTTTATTAGTTTTGTTAAATGTATGTTGTAACGTTTTTTTTGGGTGTTGGAGTCTTGTAATGTATGTCATTTGGTGTTTATAAACAATGCATGTATGGTTTAGTTTGAGAGTGTATTCTCGGGTTGGGTGTATGCTGGGTTGCTTGTGGGTGTTTCACGTGGCCCAGAGTTTGGGGCGTGACACTAGCGGCTTGTTTTAGACCATATAAAGCCTTTGATAATTTAAAAACATGATTTGGATGAAGATAGTTTTCAAAACCCGGTGGTTGTTCCAAGTAGACATCTTCATTTATATATCCATTTAAAAATACTCTTTTTATATCCATTTGAAAAAGTTTAAAATTTTTATGAGATGAATATGCAAGCAACATGTGGATAGCTTCCATTCTAGCTACCGGTGCATATGTTTCATCAAATTCTATACATTCTTCTTGGTTGTAACTTTGTGCAACTAATCTAACTTTATTTCGGACAACAATGCCATTTTTATTCTTTTTATTTCTATGAATCCATTTAGTGCCAATATAGTGTAGTCGTTAGATCTAGAAACCAAATTCTAAACATTATTTCTTTTAAATTGATTCAATTGTTCTTGCATAGCCACAGTCCAAGATTCATCTTCTAATGCATTATTTATGTTTTTAAGTTCTTCTTGAGATAAAAATGAAAAGTGATTACAAAGAATTTTAAAAGAAGATCGAGTAGTTACCCCACGTGAAGGTTCACCTATGATTTGATCCATAGGATGACCTTTCACTATCTTTTATTTCTTTAGCATAACTTCTTGGTCCTCTTGATTTAGAGTATGGTTAATTGAAGGAGTATGATCTTCGATGCCTTTTCCATTGTCTTCTTTAATTTGCAAGTCCTCCATTTCTTTGCTAATTTTTATATCATCATTTAGATGCTTGGAAGAGAAAGGGTTAGCCGCATCAAAAGCTACATAAATAGATTCAACTAATATTATGGTTCTCTTATTGTATACTCTATATGCCTTACTATTTATGGCATTGCCAAGAAAAATGCATTCATCAGATTTGAATCAAATTTGTCTAAAACATCTTTATCATTTAAAATAAAACATTTACAGCAAAAAGGATTAAAGTAAAAAATGCTGAGCTTTCTTTTATTCCATAGCTCATAAGGAGTTTTATTTAGATGAGGCCTAATGTAAACTCGATTCATTACATAACAGGCAGTATTAACCGTTTCAGCCCAAAAATACTTAGGTAATTTATGTTCATTTTGTTAGGGTTGGTATACTAAAAATGATGTTGTTAGTATTTAATTTTATTTTTTAATAAATTTATTTTTTTATTTTTATGAAAATTTTTATGAGAAATATATGTGTATCATTTCTTTAATATTATGCATGGATATTCGATATTTTGTATAGTATTTTATCTGGAGTGTAGAGTACGGTTTGCACATAAAAGATCAGATTTTAGATTCTTGTAAAATATAATTTTTATGTTAACAGTTTTGATGGAAATGGACATACCATCGGTACGACTGTAGTACAGAGTTTTAGTAGGCATGTCTTGGTTACGAAGAATATATAATATCGTCATCTATTGTTTCGACTCTTTGTACTAGTACACTTTGTGTGTATTGAACGAGATAATTGGGATAATTAATTTTATATTGACTATATGAATTAATTCACACTCCAAGATTATTATAAATAGTACTTATCCTCTTAATCCTGAAATAATTATTAATTTGCGTATATTTAATATTCGTTATTTTGATTCATTAGAATGTGCGATCTTATATGAGTCTATATTCCTAGTGAGTTAGATAGCGGTATTATTTATATGGTGAATATTAATTATTAACATAATTCATGTCTTGAAAGATCGGGATTGACGATATCCCTTTAAGAAAGCTTATAAGTTTTGACTAGGCCAAACTCTGCAGGTGGATTTAATTATCCGGTGGTCAAATAAGTTAAGTAGAAGGGCTGAAGGAATATCAAGATGCCGATTAAATTAAATTGTTAGTAATTAAATTTAATTAGCGGGTATCAAAAATATTAACGTGGGGAGAAATGGTAAGTATTTAATAATAGGAGCTCAATGCTATATGGTCTTGAGATTATGGGTCAGAGTGTAATGATAGTTCTTTAGTGGTGTGAATTATAATTGAGTGTTTTATGAAAATTACAGAAACCGCAGCTAGTTTTTCATAATTGCAGATACCGCTATGAGGTTTGCTTAATTGCAGAAACCCCTGATATGTGTCTGTGTTCGATTGGAAGTCTTACTCATAATTACTCTCCAGGTCCCTGCTGTAGCTCTATATATATATGCAGATAGGCTGAACCAGTTTCAAAACCTGTCTTCTAAAATTAAAACTGTCTAAGTTCTACCGGTATGAGTTCTCAGAAGATTATAGCTCACACTATATCTGAGAATCGCATAAGGGAATACAGTAGAAGATCTGACAGGAGCTTTAACTCGGATTCAAATCGTAGTTAAAGATTCGACCGGTAAAAAGATATTCTTCTAAATTAATTTTGGATGCACGGGTTTTATTTTGATTGTTCGTTATCAAAAATTTTATCTGGAGCCTATTTTGGCAATTGTCCGTCCGGTAAATTTTTTCTGTTAATTGTTTACAAAAATAAAGATCTTGGCAATCTTGCTTCCAACAATTGGTATCAGAGTCGTTTTATTTATTTTTTGATTATCGGGGCCGCGTAGTTTTAGAACTATTGCTAACTTTGTTTTGCCAGCGTTCTAATCTCGGTTTTATGATCGTCATTTATTTTTCATGTTTTATTGAATGGTGTGAATGATGAATATATTTTTAATCACGGGGGTTGACTGTGATAAATTGAATATGAGCCTTTGAGATATAGGATCGATGTAATAGCTAGTTTTATGTTTTTAAATATTTGTTTAGATTATTTAAGAATAGGTTGAACATGTCCAAGAACACGAAGAATGGAGGCGGCACCAGCGGTGGTTTGGGTTTTAATGGGCCACATATCGCGGTAACTTTTTAATGGTTTTAAATAATTTTTTTTGGTGAGTTTTTCTGTAGTATTTATGTATAAAAAAATAGTATAAAAAATAAGTCAAAATAGTAAGGAAAAATCACCAAAATAGCCCAGTTTCGACGGCGATTTTTATGAATTTTTAGGCCATTTTGGGTCTATTTTTTGGAAAAAATTTTAAATATAAAATAGCAGTAAAATATACCTCGAAATACTGTCAAAAACCAGAAAAAAAACCTAGACCAAAATCACAACCTAAACAGGTGGCAAATAGGCTGGCGGCGGCGGTGCTTGGAGGTAGCAGCTTCCAGGTAGTTTTTTGGCAGTTTTTCAGGTTGTTTTCAAGCAATTTTTGGACAAAGAGATAGTACTTTTTGAGAGATTTCTTTTGATATAAAGTACGTCGAAAACGAAGTTTGGATGAGGTCGGAACGGCCACAGAAAGTTGGCGGCGTTGGGTGCGACGACGGTAGCTTTGGGTAGTCTTTTTGGCAATTTTCCAGGCTATTTTGAGCATTCCAAAAATATAAAACTTGTTGAAAGTTGGGCCCGGATGACGGGTAGGAGACGCCTGAAGGTGGCGGCAAGGTGGTGCCGGCAAGGTGGTGCCGACAGTGGCTGGTGGTTGCAGATGACTTTCTCTCTCCCAGGATTGATTTTGATGTATATTATGATATATATGATATTGATATGATATATATTGATATATCAGATAGTATCGGGGAAGCTTGATGCAATCAAGATACTGAATTAAAGGCGAACATGGATTGAAACAGCTGATTCTCTTAGGGAGACTTAAACACCTAAGTTTTTCACTTAGATCATAAAATCGAGATACATGCATATCGTGTTTATAAATATATGAACTGCGTGAATGATTGCATATCTGTTTTATTTATCCTGTTAATTTAATTAATTTAAAATTTTGATTTTAATTAAAATATTTTATAATGGAAAATAAAATTAAAATTTATAATTAAATAATTTTTTTAGATATTTTATTTTTTTACAAAATATCACGTTTAAAATGATTTTTTTAAAAATTAGATATCTTGAAAAAATATGGGAATTAATTTCAAATTTTGAATTAATTAAATAAAAAAAATTTAATCAAAATAAATTATTATTTTTTAAAAAGTGTGAAACGAAAAATAAAATAAATACTTTTAATCACTACCTTAGTTGAAAAGCTGGAGAAAAAACTGTACATTTATTAAATTTTATTTGTTATGCATTTAAACACGAAAAGATGGTTTAATAAACCAAATTTTTTAGAATCGTGTACACAAAAAGATTTTTGATTCTTTCAGATCGTGTGACTTTCGAAATTAATAAATTTATTTTAATTAAACGAATTTTTGTAACTCTTAAAAATATTTTAAAAATCTAAGTGGGAGAGAGAAGTTATTCACAGATAAATCATGCGGTCTCTATTACTAGTTTGAAGGTGATGCAATTAAACCCTGTGTGTTGGCAGTAAGACCTTCCTTCCCATCAGACAAATTAATTACGGTATCTCCAGTAGAAACCTCCTTTAAGGAGAATTCTGGATAATTGTTAGTGTGGATCATTTATCTATTTGAAGGGTTCATTGTGAAGCGATTGATTTAGAATTAGGTGATGGTTAACACTTACCTGTATATTATAGTATCCTCTACATTTGAGTTAGTGCTATTATATACTGGACCGAAGTTATGTTAGTTATTTAATTTTACTTGGCATGGTAAGTTACCTAGATAGTAAAATTAAAAGGAATTGGCATGTCTAGTCTTATGAAGGATAGTAGACGTCCTCCCACTGAGGCATGCTATTCTTAGATAACCAGGCTATTAGCGAATTAATTTTAAAATGATAGAATGAACTAAATTAAAATAATTTCAAAGTTTTACTCATAATAATTAACGATTTTTTTAATTATGTGATTTTTAGGATTAAAATGATTTTTAACCCACTTGCTTTAATACTCAAAGAAAATAAATTAACGGAACTGAATTTTGTTGACTGAAAATGTAATTTGGATATAACTTTAACTACAAGTGGTATTCTTTAAATACCAAGAAATGTGTTTGTTTCTAAAAAAGGTTCTTCATCTAGGCCGAAAGGCATGAAAAAGAAAAAAGTTCAAAAACAGGGAGACACGATTTTTGGGGTAGTTAGTAGGCCGCAGACTAGTGTGAAAAAGTCGAAAGACAAATATTTTTACTATAACCAGACCCAGCACTTGAAGCTATGTTCATTATTTCTCAGAAGGCAGAACAAACAGGATAATTTCTATTCACTGGTTGTGAAAACATATTTAGCGGTGTTTTCTACTAGTACCTGGTCTGCAGATACGGGCGCCACTAATCATGTCTGTAATTCATTGCAGGGGTTTCAGAAAACCTAACAACTTAGTGATGGGGAGATTTATTTGCATATGGACAATAATACAAAGGTAACAGCAGTTGCAGTAGGAGATGTCACCCTTAGTCTTGGTAGAGATCGGATTTTAATATTGAGAGATTGTCTTTATGTACCTTCCATTAGAAGGAACTTAGTTTTCGTTTCTGGATTGGCTAAATACAGATATTTGATTTATTTTAATAACTCTGTGGTTATTAAGGATAATAAACAGGTTATTTGTTCTGGTACAATGGTGGACGATCTTTATATTATTACTCTAATATCTCCTACACTGCAACTGATTGAAACGAATAATACATCTATATTACCATATAAGAGAAAGTTTTATTCTTTAATGAATCAAACGTTTCTTTGGCACTTACGCTTGGGTCACATTTATCTAAAAAGGATAAATAGACTAGTAGCTGATGGACTTCTAAATTCATTGAAAGTGGAGACACTTTCAGTCTGCGAATCCTGCTTGGAGGGTAAGATGACCAAGAGGTTCTTTTCGGCTAAAGGCTAGAGAGCTAAAGAACAGTTGGAGCGGGTTTATTCTAATATGTGTGGTCCTATGGCAATCCGAGCTAGAGGTGACTTTGAGTATTTCGTCAGTTTTATTGATGACTCCTCAAGGTATGGATACATTTACCTGATGCACCGTAAGTCAGAATGCTATAAAAAATTCAAAGAATTTAAGGTGGAGGCAGAAAAGCGTCTGGGTAAAAGTATCAAATCACTACGATCTGACCGTGATGAAAAATGCCTCTTTGGAGAGTTTAAGAACTACTTGTCATTAGATGGGATTACATCCCAGTTAACTGCACTTGGCGCTCCACAGTAGAATGGTGTAGTAGAAAGAATGAATATGACTCTTATGGACATAGTAAGGTCCACGACGAGTTATTCAGATTTACCCGATTTGTTTTGGGGACTCGCTTTAGAGACATCGGTTTACATTCTGAACTTTGTACCTTCTAAGTCAGTACCTTCTACTCCTATAGAATTATAGACCGAGTGTAACCTTAGTCTGAAACACATTCAGATTTGAGGGTGTTCAGCACATGTGCTGAAAGAGAACGCGGGTAAGTTGGAACTGAGGACATAAGTCTTTTTCTTTATAGGGTATCCCAAGAGAATGAAGGGTGGTCTGTTTTATAATCCTAAGGATCATAAGGTCATTATTAGCACCAATGCCCGATTCTTTGAAGATGATTATATTATAGATCATAGGCCCAAAAGCAATATTATTCTTGAAGAACTGAGAGGAAATACCAGTAGAACGAAAGAACAAGTCACTAATATCTCATTACTTCGTCGTAGTGGGAGGATTATCGGGATAGGTACAAATCAAGAATAGGGTGCTGATGCACAGGGTTCTGATCCTGCACAGCGTGTTACTGCTAGTACACAAACACAAGTAGTGCATTGTCATAGTGGGAGGGTTGTTCATCAACCTGATCAGTGCATGTTCTTGGGAAAGTCTTTTGACAAGATCTCGACAGAACTAGATACCGAGCCCTACAACTACAATGAAGCACTTCAAGACAAAGAAGCAGATCTTTGGCAAAAGGCTATGAATTCAAAGATGGAATCTATGTATTCCAATCAGGTTTGAAAACTTGTAGAACCACCCGAAGGGATAAAATTCATTGGATTTAAGTGGATCTACAAGAGAAAGAGAGGAGTAGACAGAAAGGTTGAAACCTTCAAAGTTAGGCTTGTTGCTAAAGGGTTCACTTAGAAAGAAGGGATCGATTATAAAAAAACCTTTTCGCTGGTAGCCATGCTTAAGTTTATCCAGATTCTTTTATCCATTGCCACTCATTTTGATTATGAAATTTGACAAATGGATATCAAGACGGCTTTTCTTAACGGAAGTGTTGACAAGTGTATTTACGTGATATAACCAGACGGAGTCATTGCAAAGGGCTAGGAACACATGTTGTGTAAGCTTAAGAGATCTATTTATGGACTTAAATAGGTATCGAGGTCTTGGAACACTCGGTTTGATCAAGTCATTAAGTCTTATGATTTTGATCAAAGTCCGGATGAATCCTGTGTGTACAAGAAGCGTGACGAAGCGTGGTGATCTTCCTAGTACTTTATGTAGATGATATCTTGCTCATCGAAAATGATGTGGGGGCATTATCTACGGTTAATGTATGGTTATCTGGGCAGTTCAATATGAAGGACTTGGGAGATGCCAGTCACATCCTTGGAATTAAGCTTCTGCGAGATCGAAAACAAAAGATGTTGGGCTTATCACAAGTAAAATATATTGATGATATCCTTGCTCATTTTAGCATGCAAGATTCCAAGAAAGGGTTTCTCCCTTTTAGGCATAGAATCACTCTATCCAATGATCAGTGTCCTAAGACACCTGATGAGATAGAGAAGATAAAGACAGTTCCTTATGCTTCGGCAGTAGAAAACCTCATGTATGATATGCACTAGACTCGGCATCTGCTTTGTTGTTGGCATGGTTATCAGATATCAGTCTAACCCAGGGCAAGAGCATTGGACTGTGGTAAAGAATATAATCAAGTACCTGAAAAGGACTAAAGATTATATGTTGGTTTACCAGGCAGACAGTAAAGAACCTTTGGGGTACACAGACTCAGATTTTCAGTCTGACAGAGATTCACGTAAGTTTACCTCAGGATATGTGTTTACCTTAGGAGGTAGAGCTATTAGTTGGAGGAGTATCAAGCTGTCCTGCATTGCTAATTTCACCATGGAGGCTGAGTATGTGGCAGCTTCTGAAGCAGCCAAGGAGGCCATTTGGCTCAATAACTTTCTATTGGATCTAGATGTGATACCTTCTGTTCAGTCGGCTATTACACTTTATTGTGACAATAGCGGAGTGATTGCAAACTCGAAGGAGCCAAGGGTCCATAAGAAAGGCAAGCACATTGAACGTAAGTATTACCTGATACGAGAAATTATATAGAGAGGTGATGCTGCTGTGACCAAGATTGCATCAGGAGATAACCTTGCAGATTCTTTTACAAATAGCATACCAGCTAAGACTTTTGATAGTCCTGTAGAGGGCATTGGAGTCAGATGTATGGCAGCATGATTTTGAGTATAAGTGGGACATTGTTAAGGTTGGTATACTTAAAACCATATATCGTCCTATCATCCAGACAGAATTGCATTTCGACGAAGTTCATTTTTTATGGAGTTCGAGGCATCGAGTTTTTGACTCAACGAAGTAGGATCCTAGACTATTTTACTGTTAAAGGGTGCTACGTGCGATTATATGCATTTCTGCCATTTGAAAATATTAAAAATGTTGAATTTTATGCTTAAACCATGTTTGTTCGGGTAAAAAGCATGCTTTGCGCTTTTTCTTGGTTTATTTGTTGTTGGTGGACGTGTGGATAATCGTAATTTTTAAAAAGGTGGTTTGAAAACGAAAGGATTTATGTAAAGTGATGAAAACCTAACTTTTAAAGGTTTAGAGCTAACCCTTAGGGTTGAGTCTCGATTTTTAAACGTTTTGGTAGAAATAGTGGAAACATTTTGAAAATGTTGTTTGGTCTCCATGGTTAATGGATGACGTGCCAGATGGCCATTGGATGTTTTGTACATGATTAATGTACGATTTTAAATATTTATATAATCGAGCTACGTGTTAGTTTTTAATGATTCAATAGATGTGCCATGACAGTGTGTGTATTTGGGCTACCATTGCTCCTCGGTGAAAGTCTAGAAATTTTGCGTAAGTAGGTGCTTCGCTTTTTTGGGTTAATCCCCATAAATGAAGTGGTTGCCCTAGTGGGAGGCATGTGTTGTTGTGACTCCGTATAGAACTTGTCATTATCTAGCGGGTCTTAGTATGGCTTGGGTCTAGGGTAATGGGCAAGAGTCTATAGTTGTTACCTTTGTCGCAGGTGTTACAGAATCGATACATAGAGATCATTGTCGATTGTGGGAACCGTGTGAAAAATAGCGTTTTGTTACTGTTTTTCTTTAACTGTCGAACGTTATTTGCATTGTATGAAATGCATGATTTTAAGGAGAGAAAACCGTTTTGAGGCTTGTATAGTTGAGTTAATTTTTATACTATATGGTTTCATATCCTGTTTTACTGTATTATAGTCTGTTTCTATTGGATTTCAACTCACGTTGTGGGACTTGTAAAAATCTTTTTCAGGTAAAGGCGGTCAAGTAGATTAATCTTGAGGTGTCCAAAGGTGGTTGATGACAAGACTCCTTTTGTTATATGGATCATGTTTGGATGTAACATGTTTTAGATTTGAAAGCATGTGTACTGTAATTCTTATGGCCGTGGAGCCAATGTATGCATGATATATGAGAGAGAGACCATGGGTTAGTTGTTGTTTTTCGTAGTTTATTATTATGATTTTCATTGGTTAGTTCAACATTTTGTAAAAGGTTTTCGATTGGTTTATGCTTCCTATAAACTCTTGTGCTTCGAGGGAGATTTTGGTATGTCTTTGCTTCTTTTTAAAAGTTATTTCTCTGCCCAACATGTGTGTTTTGTTACAAAGGCTTGGCTTTTGGGGCTGTGACCCTAACCTCTTAGGATACTTTTTTAAACTAAATAAACCATCGATAGTGCATTTTACAAAGGTTTTAATCTCGTTTTGGCATTGTTGTTTCTGACCTATTTTTGTTTGGGCGGTTTTGGTGGATCGTAATATTCTAAAACGGTTGCTTGTGAGTGTTTCGTGTGACCTAGAGTTTGGGGTGTGATAAATTTGGTCCAAGTTCATTCAGGTTCATGAATAGAGAAGGTGGAGCACCCATACCCATAAATGGGGTGTAGGACAAGACAATTGATAGATCTTCAAGATGGTGATGGTTTAGAAAATAGAGCTAAGATGAAATTATTGGGTTTAGTATCTCGAATTTTAGTATCCATGCTTGGTAGAACATCTGGATAGTATTAGAGGGCTAAAAAATGGGTTGACATAGGCGCATGATCTCTGTAGAAGGTAAAGAAACTGAGACCTATTAAAGACAGATTGATCAGTCTATGGACAAATCGATCAATCTGGGTGCAAAAATAATTTTCTACGCAGCGACTAGGGTTTGTTTTAGATCTAAGGGTGGCATATTTAGGGGTTTTATATTTCATAGAAACTCTATGAGATCATCTATACACTTAAGAGGGCTTAGAAGAGAGGCTAAAGAGAGTATAGACAGAGAGAAAGAGGCTCAAGTTTGAGGCTACCGACACTGTGTGAGTGAAAGAGTGAGACTTGTATTTCTTATTGTCATATAGTGGAGGTAGACAGTCAGCCGAACCACATATATTCGTGTTTCTGTTCTATTCTTTATTTGCTTTGTGTGGATTGAAACCTATGTTCTTTTTTTCGCTGCATAGGAAATTTGAGAGTTCTTAAATCCCAGCATGTCTAACCAGTGCGCGACGTCACAACTTGTGCAATGGCTTCAAATTAACCCACTGGATGGGTAGAAAAAAAATTACTATGTATAATTTTTAAAAAAAAAATTATATGTAACCACTGTAAAAGAAAAAAGAACCCGCTTAATTTTTTAGGAAAATTATAAATGTATGCACTTTATTACTACTTGCACCTACTAATATAAGTTTTAATGCATAATGTATAATTTTTTAATGTACTTAAATAGTACATTAAAAAATCCAAAATAATGTGACTTTATCGCCTTCTAATAATGTGACTTTATCGCCTTCTAAAAAATCCAAAATAATGTGACTTTAATTTTTTAATGCATAATGCATAATGTATAAAATCCAAAATAATGTGACTTTATCGCCTTCTAATAACCCAAATCCCAAATCACGGAATATGTTTCTCTCTTTCTCATTTTTACATGGGGGCAGCTTCTCTCCAGTTCAGTGATGGATTGGAGAGGTCTAGTTTTGTTTATTATGGATTCAAAATGAACCCACTTTAATGATCTGAGTCGTTCATCTTATTGTTCTCAATACATAT
>JAOTRH010117988.1:0-14952 GCA_034768845.1 Heliamphora exappendiculata
AGATGACAACTGCTATTGGGGAGAGCACTGACGGCCTTCCATGGTACGTTGACATTCAGAACTTCATAGAGAAAGGAGAATATCCCAAGTTTGCCAGTAAAAAGGATAAAAGGACAATACGACGACTATCTGCGCAGTTTGTCATTTGTGGTGGTAGACTGTACAAATGAGGACAATATGGGGTCAACAAGTTGTGTGTAAACATTGAAGAGGGCCAAGAGCTGATGAAAGAGAAACACGCTGGAGTCTGTGGACCGCACATGAGTGGTAATATGTTAGCAAAGAAGATCCTAAAACAAGGGTACTTTTGAATGACGATGGAGACAGATTGTATACAGTTTGTCCAGAGATGTCATAAGTGTCAGATTCATGTAAACCTCCTGCACGTTCCCCCGTTTTAGTTGTATAATCTAACGTCACCATGGCCATTCTAGTATGGGGGGATCGGCGTGATAGGCAGAATAACACCGAAGGCATCTAATGGACACGAGTTTATCTTAGTGGCCATTGACTATTTCACTAAGTGGGTAGATGCAGCTTCTTACTCGATATTGAAGGCCTCCCGTGTCGTTAAGTTTATCAAGAAAATATCATCAGCCGGTACAGAGTTCCCCACGAAGTTATCTCGGATAATGGCTCACATTTTCAAGGAGAGGTCCTGGATCTTTTTGAAGAATACCAAATAGTGGCTCATAAGTCCTCACCATATCGGCCGCAAACCAATGGGGCAGTAGAGGCAGCAAACAAGAACATCAAGAAAATTCTGTAAAAGACAATCAACTCACACAAAGATTGGCCGGAACATCTACCATTTGCACTATGGGGTTACTGAACGTCAATCCGAACTTCAACAAGAACAACGCCATACTCTCTTGTGTATGGGATGGAGGCTGTGCTACCCATTGAGGTGGAAATCCCTTCACTAAGAGTGATGGTCAAGGCCAGTATCTCAGAAGTAGAATGGCAGATGAACCGAATAGAGGAGTTGCTCTTGTTTGATGAAAGAAGACTGCAAGCCATATTTCATGTACAAGGTTACCAAATGAGGATAGCTCGAGCATTCAATAAGAAGGTCAAGACTCGGAACCTCAGGGAAGGAGATCTGGTCCTCAAGGAAATTAGAGCTCCTATCTTCGACCCAAGGGGCATGTTTAAACCAAACTGGTCCGAACCGTTTCTCATCAAAACCATCATGACCGGTGGTGTAGTTATTATCATGGACTTGGATGGCAATGCGTTCTCCACTCCCGTTAACCTCAATCAACTCAAAAAATACTATCCATGAGGTAAAAATAAGATAAAAATAAAGGCTCGCTGAGTTAAAAATTGAAAAGGCAATTCAGGCAAAAGTTAGAGCAGCCCGCAAGGCTGAAAACCCGAAAGGGCAACCTTGGCCAAAGTTAGGACATTACCAGAGGAAAGCGTCAACACCCGAATGAAAACCAAGCCCGAACTACGTTAAGGCCTGATACCACTTTTTGGGATATGTAGACAGCTTCTTTAAAAAGAAGTCTGGCCACATTCTTTGATTTTAACCATCTTTGAATCTGAGTAGGACCAACACAAATTAATTTTTGAATTCTGATAATAAAGCCAGTAAAACTTTAGATAAATTTAAACCGTCTTAAACGTAAAGTGGGAGTTTTGTTATTACTTTGATCAGAGTTGCAAAGTTTTGAATAATAAAGGGAGGGCACGCATGTCCCAAACTCTACAAAAAAAAGAGAGAGAGAAAGCTGTGAAATTTTTAAAAACAAAGCAAGAGGTTCTCAAATCCTCCTCCTTTTCACCGCTTGTTTTCCCTTTTCTCTATCTTTCTTTTTCCTATCTTGTGTCAACCATGTCTTGTATTCAGCAGAAAGATCAAGACACTGCAACTCGTGCATCTCCATCAATGAGCGAGATGGCCAGGCATCCCGATATTGTGCCAAGAAAGGAGCCCACAGTGCAAAAGAAAACAAACGGTCTCGAATACTGGGAAATACGATCTGACTTCGCCCGAATTGTTGCATAATCCTGTGGGGATAGTAGAAAGTAGTCTGACTCAGACCAACAAGCAGCACACCAGGATGATCCATAGTGGTCAGAGTCATAGCAGGAATCCGCCACCAGGGGCATTGCCAGGTAATGCTTAGGCCAGTCAGAGCAGAAAGATATTGTCGCCAAGATGCCTCAGTGTCACATATCTGATAACACGGACGGTAAGGGAAAGCAACGGCATTGTGTCTATCAGTAGGAGGTTTCTGTATAAGGTTCACGTTCTCCATCAGCCAGATCTGTAGCAAGAGTTAGACCAGTAAGAGAAAGGATTTGCAGTGTAACAGAGAACTTGATACAAAAGAAGATGTTAAGATCACCTAGAGAAGTAAAGGGCTGCCAGCAAAGGTGGTGGTTTTGCCACAATGAACAGCGTCCAAGCCCAGCAGTGACTCAGCCAAAACCAGGGGCACGAAGTCTTTCCCCATCCATATTTGGCCAGTAATGTCAACCAGGACACAACTAACCTGCACATTGGAAGGGACAAGTAGATACTGGGCAAGGAGGCAGAAGCAAAGTGCATAACGACGCCGCAGTTGAAAGTCGAGATTGCTGAGGTCACCAGTAGGATGAAATCTCTCAATAAGCCATGAGATGTCAAGACAGTCACCCGAGGTCAGAAGGGAAGCCTCCATTCTAGATACACCACAAAATTGCATCACCTGCTGCCAAACTGAGAGGAAGGGAGTAGGAACGAGAATAGAGCCTCGCGGAGCCAAGTCCAAAATGGCAGCAAACTCCTCCACAGTGGGATAGAGTTCTTCAAAATCAAACTGAAAGACATGGGACTGCAGATCCCACAGTTGTGCAGCAGCCATCAGTAAAGGTCTGTTAATCTTCACGGCCTTCACTGAGAAAAGGGTATTCAAGCCAAATGGGGAGAAGTTCAGACGTTCAATGTGGGAAAGTGTTTCAATACATAGAGAAAGAAGAGAAACCATCTGAGTCCGAGCAACAACAAATGGGGCCACCAGGGCTATATTTATAAGGTAAAAAATGGCAAAAAATCAAAATTTCGTCAAAAAGGACAATAAATGTGGCGATCGCCACCTTGTGAGTAGGCGACCGCAAACTCTAAAAAGCATAGTAAAGTGACATCATTCCTTTAATCAGGCGACTTCCATGTTGAAGTGGGCGACCACCCAGTAGACATTTTGGTAAAGTAGCGACCGCCATGTTAAGGTATGGCGACCGCTATGTTTGAACATGACGAGTATGGGATAATTTACAATTTGTGTGATCTGTGGGTTGTGACAACTAAACTATACATCTAAGGCAAGTTCGAGCAGTAAATAAGAGAGAGTCATGCATCGGATAGATAAGAAGATAATAAAATGGCACGAAGGCCCAAAAATGCAGTATAGTGTATCAGAATGAAAACTAGGGCATCCAGGCCCAATAATCAACAAAACTGAGGCATGCAGGTCTACGGACCAAATGTATGAAAATGTATCAGACTGGGGCACACAGGCTCGTAAAATGTAAATATAAAAACTGGGGGGGGGGGATCTCTCTCTCTCAAGTATGTCTCGGGCGAACTCGCCGGGAAGGGCCACCCTCCTCCGAGCTGTCATCCTCGAAGAGTCTGTCAAAGTCATCACCATCGTCGCTGTTAGAGGAAGAAACGACTCTTGATTAACTCCGAGCAGATGAAATCGACCCTCTGGAACGAGCTCGGGAGGAAGCACGAGACCCGCGACCATGTGCTGGAACTAGGGCAGGGGCAGGAGCAGGGGGCAGAACAGTAGTAGCTATAGGTGGCTGTCAAAAGAGAAAAAAATAATATAATAAGAAAATATCATAAAGGAGAAATAAAAGATCAAATAGGACAAACACTTACCGGTCGAGGAGCAAAAGGAACCCCAGCTACACGCAGAGCAGCATCCTACTGGCAAACAAGGGTCCGCAGGCCACTCATCACCAGCATGAGATGATCTAGCCAAGCCTGATCCGTCTGTTGAAAAATAAAGCAGAACTGAGTAATCTATGAATAAAGAAGGGCGAAAATGAAATAGTGAGAAAATGGTTAAACCTGAGCATGCTCTGGCCGGAACTCCAGAGCTAGAGGAATAGGGATAGGAATGTCGAAAGCATACCTGTCTACAAAGGAAGACACAGTCCAGGGTTATCTCGAACTCTCCCAAACCTAGCTCCACCAGCTGGACCAGCATCTCCACTAGCTGGACCAGCATCAGCAGCAGCAGCACCAATACTCGCAGCCTCTAGTGCCTGTCCTCGTCTCCTACCTCATGGGGAAACCAGGCTGGGTCTTAGTGGTCCCATCAAATGAGCCCGGGCCCAAGCCATGTAGTCTCCCTTCACTACAAGCAGCTCCATAGCAGGGGTCCCCACTGTCTCCAGCAGCAAGTCGACGGGGCCCAGATCCTTAGTTCGGCGCATACAAGCCGGAGGAACCACTGGGATCCAAAATCCATCCAGGCTGAGCGATTGGTGAACCACTCGCTCTCCTAGATAGTACTCCCGCCCAAATGGGCCCTCCAGCAGGATACGCCTCGCAGCGATGTTGTGGTTGTGCATCAGATCTGCATTGGCCCGATCCTCTACCCCCCCTCCAGACATCTCAATGGACCTGCAAAGTACAATACAATGCAAAGAATAATAAGACATACAGTATGATGAATAGTGTGCAGTAAACAGTGCCTAGTGTAGTACAGTATAGTGCAGCAAACAGAATGGAATATAATGCGGTGCAATGAATAGCGCAATAAGCAGTATAATACAGCAAGCAGTGTATTGAATGGTAAAGATACCTGGTCAGGGGTCATTCGGTCCAAAGACACCCAGAACCGGTCAAGATCCTTCCCTCCATCTTTCATCCCCTTTAACCCACGGGACCACCGGGATGCACGGGGAATAACCAAAGGGTCTACCGTAGAGTTCGTCGGGACGTGAAGCCCGAGGAACTCATGGGTCCATAACTGCAAAGAAAAAGATGTCAGCAGGCAGAAATAACAAATAACAGAAACATATGAAGAACTGCAGAAACTAAGTCATACCTCCCAGACCCTCCAGTATCCCCCAATGCTGAGCTCCTGAGGGAACCGGGTCAAGGTCCGCATAAAACTATAGAGAGTAGCCAGAGCAGCGCCTCCCCATTCATAGCTGGCAACCCGGTCAAGACAAGCCAGGCCGCCCAAGTAATGCAAATGAGCGGTATTCTCCTTATTCGAAAATAATGAGGTACCGAACATATACATAAGAAAGCCTCGGGCAACCCACTCATAGTGGCGAGGCTCGGTGCACTGAAAGTGTCGGAAGCGATCAAAGAACCAGGTGTATCTGACTTGATCCGGGTCCATCTGTGCGGGTACAACCCTGAGGAAATACAGCAACGCGTCGACGGACTGTGCAATGGTGGGATCAAAGGGAATAGAAGCTCCTTAAACTCGGATGCTAGTGATGAGGGAAAAATCCAAAGGCGTCAGAGTAGCCTTAAAGGTGGTGAAGTAGAAGGTGTTGGTGGTATCCCACCACCGCTCGGCCAGGGCTGTCAGCCATACCCGGTCATTGCTCGTCCTACCCAGCAGGGGTATGAAACGAGCGAAACCAGAGGCATCAATGTAAGTCCGGCTAGGAGTAGGGAGGGCATTATACCACTCCAACACCTCCCCAGAGACAGAACCCCTGAAGCCTCGGACATAATGACCAGCCTGTAAAAAAAGACAGATAGAGAACATATAAAGAACAAACAAACAAAGTGCAGAAAATATCTGAAGACAAAGCCCTAAGAAACTAGGCGCCCTAACCCTAGGTTCGTGTGCAAGAGACGACCATTCGGTTTCTTTCAAGCCCTAAGAAACTAGGCACCATAACCTTAGGTTCGTGATTCCTAGTGACCCTAAGTCCTGGTGCACCAGGCGAATTTCTATTATTCTATCCTTAGTTTCTTCCTAAATGTTTATAAAACGTAATAATAATAAATAAATAAACAAATAAAAAATATACAATAATAAATAAAAATAATAATAAAAAAGAGAAAAAGAGAACTAAAATCTTCCTAAAATTTATAGGGTTTTCTTAAAATTTTTCTCAAATTTCTAAGATTTTTCGCAAATTTTTAAGGTTTTCTTAAAATTTTTCTTAATTTTCTAAAATTTTTCTTGAATTTATAAGATTTTCTCAGAATTTTTCTTAAATTTTTTAGGATTTTCTAAATATTTCTAAGATTTTTCCCAAATTTTCTCATAATTTTTCTTAAATTTCCTAGGATTTTTTAAATATTTCTAAGATTTTCTCAGAATTTTTTCATAAATTTTCTAGGATTTTCTTAAAATTTTTCTCAAAATTTTCTAAATATTTCGAAAATTTTCCTCAAAATTTCATAGTATTTTCTAAATATTTCTAAAAGTTTCTCAAAATTTTCTATGATTTTCTAAATATTTCTTGGATTTTCTTGAAATTTTTTTAAAACTTTTCTTAAAATTTTCTAGAATTTTTTAAATTTTTCTAAGATTTTCTCAAAATTTTCCTCAGAATTTTTTAGAATTTTCTAAATATTTCTAAGAATTTTTCAAAATTTTTCTCAAAATTTTCTCAAAATTTCTAGAATTTTTCTCAAAATCTTCAAAAAAATTTTTTAAAGATTTCTAAAAATTTTCAAGATTTGCCCCAATTTTTTAAGATTCTGTCCAAATTTTCCAAAATTTTTCAAAAACTTTTTTAGATTTTCGAAAAAAATTGCCCCATATTTTAAGATTTTCGACAAAATTACCTAGGATTTTGATAAAAATTACCCATTTTAGTTTTGCATACCAAAAAAAAAATCATCAAAAAAAAATTATTACAAAGATTTATGTTTTTCTTAAAATAAATAATAAAAACTTATGCCTTTTATTTTAAGATTTTAGATAATCACCCTCTTTTTTTGTTCGTTGATTAAAAGATTCTAGTTGTCCATACTGTTTTGATCTCCATTGCATAGGTATCTAAGCTAAACTCAAAGCATAATCATCATTCATCAATCAAACACCCATATCAAAATCGCTCAACACATCAAAAAAATAAATCATCATCAAATCACATCATATGGGGGGATCCTAAACATGCGTCTACGTTTGATATTCCATACTCTAGTATTAAAACAAGTAAGGATGGAGTACTTACCGATGGATGCTGACGAGACATATGATGGTCGGGCTGCCGCAGCAGAACGTCAGCCGCAACAGCATCGACTGGGGGCTCATAGTATCTCAAGCCACGTGAAATAGCGAGATGAGGTAATGGGTCGTACGTGTGCGGGTCAAAAGGCGCTGGATGACCGTCTCCAGCATCGGGGGCCAAAAAGTAGCCATCGCAGCCTCTACAGCAGCATCAGTAGCCGCCTAACCCTCAGCGGCTACTCGTGCCTCCTCCTCAGCAGCATGGCGGGAGGCACGCTCCGCCTCAAGAACCATAGCATCCATCACAGCAGTCGGCTGCGTGGAAGTGCCCCCACTAGCGGGAGGGTCCCGTTGTGCCCCCAAGTCGTCACCCACATGACCTTGGCCCGTCACGAAAAGGAATGGGATCACAAAGAGTAGTGTGAACATAGTGTGAAGTAAGAAGAAGCAAGAGAAGGGTTGGAGGCTTGAAAGAGCAAGAGAGGGTTTGAGAGCGCGAGAAGGTTAGAGAGAGAGGAAAGTGCAGAATGAGCCACACCCGCGCACCTTAAAGGGTCTGGTACGCGTCCCAAGATGGTGGTCTCCACTTCTAAAGTGAGCGACCGCCAAATTTTCCAAAAGCCACACAGCGACCGCCACGTTGGAAGGGTTTTTACTCGGCGGTCGCCATGTCAGAAGGATTTTTTCTTGGTGACCGCCAGGTCAGCCAACGGTTATATCATGTCAGCACGCCACTATGGCATTTTGGGGTCCTTGAGGGCCTGTTTGAATGTTTTTGTTTCATTATTTATGTTTACTTTACTATGTATGCACATGCTTAGCAAAAATAATCTTCAAAAAAAAATTCTTTTCAGCGAATAATAAATAATTAACTTTGTTTCCTTAAAATTTTATTCCTGCCACTTCATCCCGAATTTTTAGGTCTTAACTCAACCTATTAGTTCGTGATTTTTTACTCTAATAAATTTAATTTTAAGCCATAAATTTAGCTTTTAATTATTTTTAATCTCGTACTTCATCCAGAATTTTTAGGTCTTAATCAAATTAAAAGCCATTGAGCAATACATTATTTTTACTATGCTGAACTTCCAACAGAGTTGTACCATCTCCTTCTCTCAGGGGATAAATGATGTCTTCTCCGTGGATAGTCAAAATGCCTCGTTCTTTATTAATTTTAGTTTTTGGTGAAGGGTAGATGGTACCGCATGGACATTTGGGTCATGCAGCCACGACCTGCCCAGCAGTAGGTTGAAGGAGGCCGGCACGTCTAGCACGTGAAACTCAACCGACGTCTCCAGAGATCCTACTGAAACGGCAAATGACACCAGTCCTAGTACATCCCCTCTTGTGTTGTCATAGGCTCGTACCCCTTGATTGCAGGGACTAAACTGATCTGGCCTCATCCCCAAGCATACGGCCGTTCTCAATAGGCAAACGTTCAAGGTAGATCCCTTATCAATGACGGTTACCGAGACCCCATTTTTTTAGGCACTTGATGGTGATGTGAAGCGGCTTGTTGTAACTTTTTCCTTCAACGAGCAAATCCTTATCAGAAAAGGAAATGACTTGGTTCGGCGGCTGGCAGAATAAGCCCAATAGCTGTTCGGGGGTTGCATCTATCGGGACATTGGCCTTGTTCAACACCCTCAACATAGCTTTCCTGTGCTTATGTGAAGCCATTAATAAGCGCCAAATACTGATGTTGGCTTGCATATTTTTCAACTGTCTTAATACAGCATCATCCTCCTCCCCTTGCTCTGTCTCTTTCCCTTTTTCACTCGGCTGCCCCTTTTCTAGCTGAGTTGATTTAAAATGTCGTTCACTTCTAGTTAGGTGTTCCACACCGTTTTCGGGATCCTATAACCCTAGCATCACATTATCAGTCTGTCTCACTTTGTTTACGTGTAGAGGGCTTTCAAACGTTCACAAATCATTTAAGTCACTAACAGCTGTCATTTTCCTTCTTTTCTCATCATCTTAAATAGGCCATGTATTGTCAATTTTCTCCCAGATGTCCTCTTCAATAAAATTCATTTTTTGTTCCCGAGTAGCCCAAAAATCAGTCCACTCTACTCCATCTAATTTTAACACGATTCTTACTGACCAGTAGGATTGCATTTCGTCGACGTACGCTTCCTCCTCAAAAAGTTGGGGAAGGATGATTCCATCAAGTACATGGCCAAAACATTAAATTAGCATAAAAAGAAAAAACATAAAAAGAAATGAAGCATTTGAATTAAATGGGTGTAATATTGACTATTACAACAATTTGTTATGTAAGTGCTTAGATTATAACAATTAACAACATTGATAAGTTGTAATTGTCAAAAATATTAGCACTATTTAATAATTTAATAATTTGTAATAAAAAAAGATAAGTAAGTAAAACAAGTAGGCTAAATAAGCTAAAACTAGAATTTAAAGCAATGTAAGAGTATAACAACTACATAAATAATGCGAGAACGTAATAAATTGACCAAATTAAACCCGACCACTCCAAAGAGGTAGAAAATGGAGGTAGAAGGGCCGAGGATCCAAGCTAAATACCTGAATTGCTTAGGAATCCTCAAGTTGGGGAATGTGGGTGAGCAATTTGATCTTCGGGTGATGATCCAAGCTAGGGTTTGGGACTATCAGAGGCTCGAATCTCGGTATTTTGACAGGACTTCGGCGTCGGGGCTTAGAATTGCTTGGCGACTCAGCAAAACTTCTCTCACTGAACCTCTCTATCAAATTCTGTTCTGAAAAACGTACCAAGGGTACGGTATTTATAGAGTTTATTAACTAATGAGATGCTGCCACATTTTAGGGACACGTCAGGCCATTTGGAGTTGGCGGTCGACATAATGTAAGTTGGTAGTCGTCATATTTTTGAAAGGTTCCACAAAGTTTTTATGGCGGTCACTATGATAGGAGTTGGTGGTCGTCACTTTTGGCTAGGATTTTCACAAAGTTCTATGGCGGTCGTCATGAAGAAAGTTGGTGGTCGCCTTACTTGGGCAACAAGTTTCGATGGTTTGTCAAAATTTTATTGGTTTGAAGGTTTCAAGTTCAAATACCGAGCTTGGATCACTTTTCGAGGATCTTATCGATGCACTATTCTGGCTGTTTTCATCATCGGATTCACCTAAGATTAAGTGGGGTCAAATTGGAGTGTCTACAAAGATCTGTTAAACAAGAACTATATTGAATAAAAAATAAAAAATAAAAAAATAATATTTTCTCATTTTTACAAAAAATGAGTACTTTTCCATTCTCACATAATTATGTTAAGGTCCTATTTTACAAACTAATTAATTTGTTAGATCTTAAGCCTATTATTGTTTTTATATTGAATGGGGAAATTTTAAGAAAGTTTTCTAGAGTTTGTAGGATTTTTCAACTTCTAGAGAAAGGGCAATACAAATGTAGAGTTGAATAAAAAAGACTTATTCATTAGAGAATGAGTCTGGCACGCTTCTACTAGTTTTAGGTGTGGATCTCAATTCTCAAACAACCATGAGGAATAGACAATGTTCTTTGTATTTATCTTTTTTATTTGTTTAGTTCTAGCCAATTTAAATCAGTTTGCAGTATTTGAATATTCAAAATATGAACCAAAGGCTTGACATAATTAAATACAAATTCTAGCTTTATCCTCTTTTCTATTCATAAAATAACTACTTTCTTTTGCCGTACAAATTGAAAATACAAAAATACTAGGTTTTCTGACATACGCAATTGCATCTCCAAACATGGTTTATTCAATCCAGTAGGTATTTGACAACATCTAGTTTCCCTTTGTTTCTTAAAACTATTATATGTCTACCAATGCTAAGAGGTGAATGCATTTCTCAAACAATTTTCCACGAGCGTAAATGAATGAGAATCCTAACATTGTCATCTCATATTTAAAACTAGATTTTACGGATTAGAAGAAAGACTCACCTGCAAGAAGGCTCATATCTCTCGAATCTCGCTCATATCCTCTTCTCCGATGAGAAGCCTTAGATCTATCGGAACCAAGCCGTTGACATGGTCTTCGCCACATAAGACAATTTCGTTCGCATCACTGTCCAATCTAACTGTCCAGAAACTTCCACTGCCGAGTTGGTTCCGTCGGAGCCTTCTGAAAGCGTTCGCTAGGGATCAGTAGAGCAGAGGGAGAGCGAGATAAATGAGAGGAAAGGGGAAGAGAGAGCACTGTGCAGAGAAAGAGAGATAGAGAGACTATGCACTGGGAGATGAAGAGGCAATCTGCGAATACTAACTAGATGGGGTGACGACAACGACGGAACTTGAGGCGTAGATGGCGATGAACAATGGTGACTTGAAGCAGAGGCAGTGAAAGATTAACCAAAACAAGTAATGATTAGATATGGGTTTAGGGAAAAGTAGTGGTTTAATTTTTGCTTAAGCAATTGGAGAAAACCCTAAACGCAACGAAATTGGGCGATGGGAAAGGATTAATTAACCAAAACAGATTGGGCGTCGCGGTTGCTACTTTAAACCTCCCGCGAACTCTCTCAAATTTGGCACGAGTGTTGGCGCGAAATTGTAACACCTTCAGCGACAAAATATGTAGGCTGTCCCGCAAAAATATCATTCGTCGACGAGACTAGCTTGTCGCGGAACGTCGACAATCCTACGGCAACAACATTGGTGAGCTCATCGGGCGAAGGTCAACTTTCGGCGACGAAATTCTATCTTTGTCGGGAAAAAGCATCGCGGTTGATGCCTTTTCTTGTAGTGCCTGTCTTATTTTTTAATATGAACTAGCCTAAAAAATGTGTAGATTTGAAAGTTCTCATTTAGAAAATAAAAAACATTTTACTGAAAATGAGAATTATTTTGAAAAAAATTAAAAATAAAAGCAAAAACTTCTCATTTTCTCATTAAATATAATGTGAAGATTTTTTTTTTCCGTAACTAATAAATGTTTAAAAATTAGTCACAAAATAGGTCCCATGCACTTCACCTGTTTTGTTTTAACTTTTCATATGTTTTAATTATCTTTTCAGAACTTTAACCTTACTTTAATTTTATACATAATAAACCTCCCGTTCTCCTCTCAAATTGATCATGTTAAGAGACGTGTTGACATGCAATACATACAATTACGATAACGCACAGTGAGATAACTTTGCCACTTTAGCATATCATCACTTTCATCAAACATTTGTCTCATTAAAATTTAAAAACTGGAGGTAATTTATGAACAAAGTCACCTTGATGGTTCAACAAATGAGTTTTTTTGCATATTTAACTTAAAGCGACTTTAAACAAAAATTTTAACTTAAAACTAAGTTACCAAACGAGGCCTTAATCAACTTTTGTTGTTTTAACACTTTTTTTACTTAAATTTTTTTTTTTCAAGCTTGGCAAATACAATATGGAGTTTTGTTTGGAAGCCCCATCATACACTGTCAACACCGAGGGCGTAAACGAAAATTTTCAATGCAAAATCAGCAAACATATCATCCAAAAACTCATTTGTTACACACATGTAAAAAATAAATAAAAAAAAGAAGAAGAAGATGAACTTCCTCAATATGCTCTAGTGCACCACATGGTGTATATATATATATATATATGTCATCAACTCTCAAAACTAACAGTTTTGCTAAGGTAATTCTAACTCCTTACTAACCTTGCTAACAAACTCTCAATTTACCCCACTACAGATATGTGTAGGATAAAATACAAAAAGAAGGGTTCCAAAATATTGTTTACATCCACATAAATATTGAATAGATGATATCTTGCATTGGTAAAAAATGTGTAGAACAAATGCTTGTTTTCTTGCTTCTTTGTTTTTGAAATAGTTCAGAAGACATTGCGACTCTCTCTTTTTTGAAACTCTGCGCATGTCCTCTGTATCAAATTATTGTAATTTGTTCGAAAAAAGCTAAGGTGTTGAGCGATTCCTGCTTTAGTACACATATAAGAGAAAATTTTTGATTGCATTATCCCCAATGAATGCATTTAATTGATAAGTTCAAATTTGTTCGAAAAAAGCTAAGGTCTTTGACTATTAATTCTTTCAAGACTTCAAATTAAAAAAAAAAAATATTACTTTAAGCTATGAGGTAAATGAAACATACCTGCAAGAGTTTACTTCCACCCAGGTAAAGTAATGCTTTGCTTCGCTACCATGTACATGCAAGGCTCATATTTGTTTGGTTTCACTTTTCTAACTTATCTTTTTTTATATGATTGTAATAATTATTATGATTTTCTAATCAAGTATGACAGATTCAATTTTACTTATCGAGACGAACTAAAAAATAAAAAAATAAAAAATTTGATCAAAAGATAAAAAATTTAAAAAATACAAAAATAAATATAAGGCTTCTTTTTATCTCAAGTTAGGCCTAAAGAAACGGAATACCAATTGTACTACACGTGTAGATATAGAGTTAAATTGAATTTTATTGTCTTTTGAAAAAATAAAATAAAAAGCTTAATAAGATATAAATGCAATCTTGTCCACAAGTGGCAGAGCCAAAAATTTGGTTAGAGGGGCACAAAAATATAAATATTCATAATAAGCAAAAAATTAAAATATGTATTCTTACAATTTCTTTTTGTTACAGTTGACCGCGACGAATTTTCATATTTTGAAAATTTTCTATAACAGTATTATTACTAACTCTATTAAAAACATTTCTCTCTCTATGTAAACCACCAAACTATCGTTCATCCACTGATCACCCATTCGGTTCCGCAATCGATTCTTCACAATATTTATAACTGAAAGTACTCTTTCGACCGTAGCAGTTGCAACAGGCAAGATCAATGCCAAAGTAATGAGCAAGTAAACTAATGAATATACTTTATCTCTTTCAGTCTTCACCATTTGTTTTGCGAGATGAGTAATTCCATTCAAACTTGAAAAATCATCATTTGATCGCCTATCAAAAATATATGTATCAAGCTGATCATGAAGTACTATAAGTTCAATTGGAGAAAAATCGTTCGGATAATATTCAGCAAGACGAATCAACATCTTCTTATCAAAATCAGAAAATGAGTTCGATGGATTCAAACATGCCACACAGAGCAACAACTCACTGTTTACCTTTGTGAAATGAGCATTTAATTCTTGAAGTTGCATATCGATGACAACATAGAATAACTCAATGCGAAAATGATGTAAATTTGTCATTTATTGAGTTTTGTGTCTTTTTCGCCGTTGAGCTACAAAGTCATCATCTATATTAAGAATATCAATTCCACTTTTTTAACAAAAAGAAGAAACCTCATCAAGTAAAGATGTCCATCTACTTTCTCTCATCATTTGGAACCGTTTCTTAAAAACTTCAACCAAATTCAAAGCATTCACAATATCTTGATCTTTCCTTTGTAATGCTTGTGATAATTCAGATGAAATAGCCAATACTTGCCTCATCAAATGAAGATTGAATATAAAGCCAAAAGACTACATTGAGTTCAACAATATATTTGCTTCTGCTCTTTGTTCTGAATTGGAACCATCCCATGTAATAATTTCCAGCACATCAATCACTGTCGAAAACATATTCATCAAGCTAAGCAATGTATTATAATGTGAACCCCATCGTGTATCACAAGAACGTTTGAGGTTTGTTTCCTGGTTTAAGCCTTGTCTAGTTGAGAGCTCTCCAACATTAAGTGCTGCAACAACTTTTTTAACTTGTTTGTCTCTAAGAATATCCCGGTGTTTAAATGATATGCTCCAACAACATTCACCACACTACTAACTGTTGGAATCTGTGAATTTCATTGGCCATTGAAATTCAGATTTCAATAGCTGGATCAATTACAATTGAATTGG
>JAOTRH010118009.1:0-14951 GCA_034768845.1 Heliamphora exappendiculata
GTGTTTAGATGTTTTGATAATCTAATCGTGTCAGCATGTTAGATATGTGAACGAGGTGTATATGTGAGCATGGGGGTGGAACTATGGGATTGATTAGTCCTACCTTTGGGCGTTTGGATTAACAAACATGGGAGCCAAGTTAGAAACGTGTTTAGCTGACGTGATTTCTATCAAGGAGTCTGAGTAGATTATCCAGATTGACGCGACATTCTTATCGGTTCTCCTAGGTATATGGGGTTTATTTAGCATGAACCTATGTGGCTATGTGTTAGCATGCTTATGTGGTTCGTGTTAATATGATGCATCTTACGTTTTACGTTGTTTTCATATAGACATCATGTTTGCGCGGAGAGGGCGAGGTTGTGTTTGAGGCAGTTACGATGGGTTTAGAGTTGGTGGTGAACTCTGTGGGTGGTGTGCTGTGTTGAGGCAGTGGCTGGTAAGGATGTGAGGATGGAATGGGTTGTACATCCCGTGTCTTTGAGATTGTTGGCCATTCTTTAGGATGCCAGGCTTTGTTTGACTATATCCTAGGAATGGTTTGGCTGATCATCTCATATGCCTGTGTAGATTGGGATCGGCTGTTTGTTTCTTTGACCTTGAGTTGAATTTCGGGGGTAAAATTTCTTTAAGGGAGTAGAGTTGTGAGACCCTGATCTGTTTTCCTTTTTGGCGTTTTCAACGCGTGTTTGGTGTTTTCATTACTGCATGTTTTTACGAGTTTAGATGCATGATCGAGGTTAGATATGCATGCGAGGCAGGTTCCCGGGGTCGTGGGGTGTTACGGCACGAATTTAAAAAAAAATTATTTTGGAGGCCTATAAATATCTGGAGTTAGATATTTTCAAAAGATATTTTCAAAACTTAACTCCTGAGTTTCCTCCTTTTTCTCTCTGCCTTCTCTCCAACTTCTTAGGGGCTCGGGGGTCGATTTTCAATGATCAGACAAGGGATCCTTGCTTTTGGCACGGTGGTCTACACAACCATCCAGTTAGAATTTCTTTCCGACGAAGCTTGATTTTACACGTGGTCGAGGCATCGAGTTTTTAACTCACTGAGATAGGATTCTAGACCTGTATGTTTTATAAGGGTGCTACGTGTAATTGGGTGTATTTTTACCGGTCGAATAGTTGTAGATTTGATTTTCTTTAAAAGTTGGGTTTTGGGGTTAAAAATCGGTTTTATGTCGATTTCGGTGGATGAAATCGGGTTTTGAGTTTTTACTTTTGAGGTTTTGTGGTAGTTTCGGGTTTGGGCACATCCGAGGGTGTCGAGAAGGTGCTTAAAGGCTTAGATTTGTGGTTGAGATGATGGTTTGTGTGTGTTTGAGTGTTTAGGGGCTTAGAACACTCAAGAACAAGAAATTTGGGTTTCTCTCGGGTGGTAGCTCGCTCGAGCGGACTAGCTGCGCTGGGCTATTTTGTTTTGATGTTATCTCACTCACCCGGACACGACATTGGGTCATTCTTGTACTCAAATCGAAGCTCCGAAAGTCTTCTTTCCAATGACACCACTCTCATTGGAAAGTTATGATCAAAAGAGTGAAGGTATGTCAAGATTTTCAAACTATTTTTTACCTATTTTTGGCCAAATGTTTGGGAACAAGTTGTTTTTCATCCTTGTTGGCCCTTTTGACCTAATTCCATGTTCCATGGGACGTTGCGGTGTTCTTAAATGCGTCGTGGGCTTGTGTTGGGCGTGTGTGGGCATCGTGCGCTTGTGTTGGGCGTATGTGGGTTCGTGTTGGCCGTATTGGGCGTGTGTTGGTCTGGGTTATGATATGAGGTGGTTGGGCCTTGGTTTCCATTGGGTGTCCTATGGTATTCGATTGATTAATTTAGGAGAATTGGTCGATTCAAATACCTGTGGACCCTTTTTGGGGTTCAGTTGGTTGTGTGGAAGCTTCGGGAGTCGTGTGGTGGCCTCTCGTCGATTGGGTTATGGGGCCGATCGACTGCTCTCCTCTAGTGATTTTTAGTTGATTGGATTATGGGGTCCTGTCAATTGAAGTCACGGAGATGGTGTTGGTCATTTCATGCGGGGTGTTAGTGCATGGTTGTGTGCGTGGTAATTCATGCATCGTTGCGTGCGGGGATTTTGTTTTGTTTCTCGGTTTAAGTTTTCTCCCAGTGTTGACCGCTCGAACGGTGGTGGTGTGCTCGAGCGGGGTGATGGCAGAGGAGTATGTCGGTAGGGGACCGCTCGAGCGGTGGTTGAGCGCTCGAGCGCTTAGGCTGTGTTGGCCTTTGGATTAGGTTTTGGTTTTGGTTTTTTGTATCATTGGTTGTCCCAGTGTGTGGACGGTCCCGATTTGTGGATGGGTCGTTCGGGTATTAAATGTCGGGTTTTGTGGCGGGTGATGTCACGGTTTGAGGTTGAATGGCTATGTGTGCTTATAGCTAGCTTTATGCATTTATAACTATGGTTTATTATGCATGGATTATGTAAGTGGATTATATATTTTGGTATCGTTATGTGTACCGTGGTTGCATACTTTAAAACTCAAGAGTTTTATTGGCATGGTTATGTGGAATATGAGGAACATATGCATGCGATGCATGTTGTATGGGTTGCAAGTATTATGTGAGTCGCGTGGTTAACATATGACGTGGTTTCTGTAACATAGTGATAGTACGTGGCTTTATGCATTTAAATCCTAATTAGGTTATGCATAGGTGTGTGCGGTGTTATCCTGTAGTTTTCGGTGTTATCCCGTAATGTTCCGAAATGTTCAATTTTATCCTGTAATATGCGGTCTTATCCTGTGGTTTACGATTTTATCTCGTGGTGTACGGTCTTATCCCGTGGTTTTTGATTTTATCATGTGGTATAATTCGTGGTCGGCGGTCCTATCCCGTGGCTTACGGTAAAGTATGCGGTTTTATCCCGTGGTTTGGTTTCGGTTTTATCCCGTGGTTTGATCTATGGTTTTATCCCATAGTATACGGTTTTATCCTGAGAATGTATGTTTATGTATGGATCTATATCTCAGTGTTAGGACTGTGGTTGCGGCGTGTGGGATCCGGTTGTATGTATCATGGACTGCATGAACTGCATTATGGGATGGATAGACCAGTTTTCAAATTGTTTTAAGGGTCGTGTGAATTGCGATCTAAAAACCCTTTTTTAAACTATTTTCAAGGCTCCTGTGAGTTAATCAAAACATGGTTTGTATCCTCGCTTTTCCTATCTTGTGAAACTATTTTCAAGGCTTGAAAGAGAGTTTAAACTTGCACTTCGATTTCCTAGCATGTTTTGTTTATACTGCATGCCTGTCTAGTTTCTGCTGAGCTTTGGTTCACGGTGTGGGATTTGATTTTCTTCAGTTACCGGTCACGGAGGATGATCTGGAGGTGCTGGAGAGGTGGAAGTGTAGTCTTCCATTTTGTCTTTTGTTACATGTATGTTGTAACCTGTTGTTTTCTGGCATTGGAGCCATGTAATGTTGCCGTTTGGCATTTATATGCAATGCATGTATGGTTTATATTGAGAGTGTATTCTCAGGCTGGGTGCTATATTTGGTTGTTTGTGGGTGTTTCACGTGACCCGGAGTTTGGGGCGTGACACTATAGTTGTTATCTTTATCTGTACGACAAAGTCGGTACATAGGATTTCATTTATATCTTTCTCCTCGGCTAGTGGCCTTAGTGGAGCTTACTGTTTTATTTACTGCTTTCTCTTAACTGTGGCATGATATATGTTAAGATGATATGCTTAGTTTGAAGGATGAAAAATGCGGAGTTTTATGAGATAAAACCTTTTTGAGACTCGTGATAGTCTGACGGAAAACTTGTGATTTTGGAAAGAAAACCTTTTTGCCTAAAGTGGTTGAGCCTGTGTGTAAAATTGCATAACCTGCTTTACAATTTTACTGTCTATATTCTATTGGGCTTTGGCTCACGGTGTGGAATTTTGCTGTAAAACCTTTTTAGGTAAGCATGATGAGTTGACCTAGTTGCAGAGGTAATGGAAGACTTACTGTAGTTTTTCCTGTTTTGCACATGTACTTTTACATGTGTTGCATGTTTTAGAAGACTGGTTTTGTATGCCTTAAGGCGATATATTTATTCATGTATAAGAATGCATGTTTTCAGTTAATGAGAGTTAAACTGTGGTGATCTTTTATCCAAATGTTGTATATTTTGATTATCAACTGTGAAATCTATTTTCCTTAAATGGGTGTTTTGGTAGGCTTTTGCTTGACCCGGATGTTTGGAGCGTGAAAATGTTTTTGCATTACTTATAATTGTTTTATTTATATTTGAATTCAAGTTTTAGCTTATTTAGCTTACTTGTTTTGTTTATTTGCTCACTTACATTTAAGTTTATTAAATCATCATTAAATAGTACTAATATAATTTAGCAATATGACTAATAATATCATTATTGTTATAATCCAAGCACTTACACAAAAATGATTGTAATTGTTAATATTACACCCATTTAATGCTAGTTTTTCCTTTAATATTAATTTGGTATTTCTTTTGCTAGTATCTTATTACTTTAGTTTAATACTAATATGTTTCTTTTTTTTTTCTTATAATATAGTTTTATCTTTTTTTTAATGTTTTATTTCTTTTTCTTCCTTTCAGCACTAATGTTCCATTTTGTTTTTCACTTCTTTCCTTTTAATGTTATCTTAAAACTCCTTCACTAACATTAATTTAATATTTGTTTTCTAGCTTTTATTTATTTTTTTTATTTTTTTTTTCTTTTAATACTAGTGTAATTGTTTTTCATAGTATTTTATTCTCATTTTTCATTATTAGCTTTATTTTCATATAATGTTCTATTTTCTTTTTCTATAACTTTATTTTCCTTTTATAGTTTTTCTTTTATAAACTCAAAAATTACAAAAAGACTTTTATATTAATTTTTACCTTTAAATGGCATTATAATTTTTTTTTAGTAAAAGTTAAAACTCTATTATTTATTTCATTTCTTTTATTTTCTCTTTTTCTTTTTATTTTTTTTATTTTCTTTAGAAATATAAAATGTGAATAGTTAGATTTTTTTTATTAATAGCATTTTCTAAACCTTCTTATCTTGGCTTAATTTTTTTTGTAAGCTTTCCCTTTATTTATTTATTTTTTCTTTCAAATTAAATTTTTAAATATTTTCTTACCATATTAATGCATAAAACACTTGTTTTTTAGGTTTCATCATTTTTCTTTGCTAAACTTTTTTTCATATAGGATTTTTCATATGCTTTTATTTTGGTCATGCTTTTGTTAGCAATCCATGTTTAGGTAATTTTAGTATTTTCTAGGATATTTTTATTCTTTTATACAAATCATGATAGTTAGTTCATTTTGGTAAAATTACATGTGGGTGTGTTCCATGTATCTTTTAGTTAGAAATTGCATATCGTAGGACTTATGATTTTTCTTTTGATACTTGTTTTATTTGGCATTCTATATATGTATGTTATGTATTTCTCTTATTTGATTTTAAAAATTCTCTTTTTGCCTCCACTTTCTGTATTTGCATGCATTTGAGAAATTTTATAAAAAACCAATGATGATTAGTAGAGGCAAACCTTATGGTTGGGCGAACAGAGTGCCTAACACCTTCCCTGATTCGTACCTTTTCCCTCCGAACCTCTTTCTCTGGTTAAACGTTTTAAAGATTAGTAGCCAATTTTTTTTTTAGTTTTTCTCGAAAACAAAGTGGCGACTCCATTTTTAACAAAAAGGGATTTTCAAAATTTATCTTTCAAGGTGTTAAAATATTTTTCAAACATATTTGAATGCTCCTATTTTTGAACATTTTCCAAAAACTCCAAAATCCCAGCGCCACAGATAGGTTAGGTGATCAATGCACCATCAAGTCTACTCTGTAATTTTTGGTGTGGAATTCATGATATTGTTCTGGATGTATGTCGGGCTGGACAACTGTATTGCATTCATCTGCATCACGCACTCGTACAATTGTTCATATATATGCTTATCCTATTAAAAGTGATAAATTGTCTATCTCTTTGTTCTTAAATTTGTATTATGTATTATACGATATGCATTGTAGGATATTTTGTTGTAAATTTGTTAGACAGTTTAAAAAAATTTCTTCTAGGCTCTAGCTCATGGTATTCGTGCCACAGGTAAAGAAGAAGAATCATTTGACGAAGGTGTGTTCGTTGAAGAAGAAGATTTTGGGGAAGGGGGAGAGTGGCAGGAGCCAGCCGACCCCAACAGTGCCGCTTGAAGACGTAGAATATTCACTTTTCGATATTTTGTTCAGTATTCCACAAGATATATTATAACTTTTATTGAATTTTCTAAATGACTGTAATCATTAAGTATTTTGAACCGTTAATGATGTAGTAATTATTATATGTAATTATGAATGCTCGGCTAGGATATCTCCCTTATTTATAGTTACGTATGCCCTGACGTGCCCGGAGGACAGGGCGTCATTGTTGGTATCAGAGCCTAGGTTTAGTGAACCTTTAGGCCTTGGGAAATGGGAGATTATGAGTTCTGTAGCATAGTAACTCTGTAGAATATCTGTACTAATAATTTATCACATATAATTTTAACAACTTAAAATCTTTACCTTAGGATTTTCTCTATCTTTTCTTTATTAGGATGGCATCCGATGCAAAGCCAGTTGCGGAACCATGGATAGCACTGAAACCTGAAGACTCAAATCCCAAAGAAGATTTAAAAGAGGACTCGGAGGAGATACCCGTGGAGGAGTAAGAACCTATCGACGCCGTCCCCTTAGCGTGGGCTTTTCCAAAGGAATGGCAGGCCAATCCAGAAGATGAAGGTAATGAGGTGGAGGCAAATGAAGAACCGAACAAGGAAGATTTCGATGCTGATGATGAGGACGACGATGAAGAAGAAGAAGTAGCAATTGATTTCCCATACGATCAACTTGAAGCACCTCCGCCCGAGTCTGATGAAGACAAGGCCATGGATACAGCCATCTACTACAGCCACCCGGAGTTCCAGGGTTTCTATGTAGGGGATCAGGTTTATGCCAGAATTTGCCTGGAACACATGTGTATATGGAGGAAACTAGAAGCTTTTTCGCGATACATGGGACCCTTACACGTGATCGAGAAATGCAGCCAAAAACTCTACTGCTTAGGCTTTCCTCCTAGATTCAAGAGGCGACTGGGGGACATGTTGACTATAGGATGGATGCAGCATCAGAGGCCAACAGACGAGAGAGGAATTACCGACCCGTGTGTCCCGGCTATTAACTTTGACGACCCCGAGACGTACTGAGAGACTCCGATCGCCACAACCAATAGAGTATAAATGGGACCAACTAACGTCTGGCATGTCGACGTGCAGTGGCACTGCTACATCACTGAGGTGACCTAGGAATTTGAATCAATTATCTGCCACTTTTATCCACATTTGTTTGTTTAGATATTAGCATGATAGCTTTGTACTTTTTCTCCTTAACTTGAAGATTGTATGTGCACCGTGTGAACTTTTGACAAACTTGTGTTAGCTATGAGTTGAAATAAAATGTAAATCTTTGATGCCAAAATCTTTATAAGTAGTTCTGTAATTGTCAACCTAACTCTCCCAAATCCCGAAACATAATAAATAATTAAGAAATAGAATAACTCCCAGAATTATAACACTCTTTTCTTTTATTCTAGAATGATGGGTAGAAGACCTAACCACCGATAAGCAAATGGGCCTACAGACGATGAGGTACTAGGATTAGCTCAGGTGCTACGAGACTTGAGCTATTTTGCCACGACCATCGTACCGGATGAAGAATCTAAGGCGCAGAAGATCGAATGAGACTTGAAGCCATCAATCCGAGCAAGGGTGATCTACTTACAACTTCCCACCTACACCTAAGTAGTGCATGCAGCCTTGTTAGTTGAGACAGATCAAGAAGACTCCAAGAAGACATGGAACCAGAAGAAAGGAAGTGCCAGCTCTAGAGGACCGATGAAGAGTAACTAAATGTTTATCTCTAAGAAATCGTATCACCTAGAGTACCAACAAGACGATCAAGGGAACCCCCTGCGACTTCTGCAGTGTGCTTTGAATGTCGCCAACCAGGGCATAAAAAATATGAGTGCACGCGCCTCACAAAAAGGAATCCGAGCAATCAACCCCAACAGTGGAGGAAACCTCAGACCCAGCAACCTTGGTTCTCACAACAAAAGTCACCAGCCCAACTATTCAGCAACAAAATGAGAGAGGAAGACCACCTCTTAATAAGAATTAGAGACCATAAGGAGGCTTGGGCAACTGACTGAAGATTGGAAATCCCAAGAATAATAATGGGAATCGACCAATGAGGGGCCGCATGTTTGCACTACAGAAAGAAGAAATGGAGAACACCCAAGTCATACAAGGTATGCTCGTATTATTCAATACCTTAGTGAAAGTACTGTTTGATTATGGAGGATCCCATTCTTTTGTATCCCTAGACTGTATGAAGTCCCTGCTCTTATAAGCTGAGGCATTAGAACACACCCTAAGTGTCGTCACACCCTTAAGAAATTGAACTCGAGTAGATTCTATCTGTAAAACCTGAACATTACAATGACCAATACTCTTATGACTTGTGATCTACGAGTCATGGATTTCAATGGCTATGATGTGATTCTTGGAATGGATTGGCTATCGGGACACTGTGCTATCATCAACTGTCGATGAAAGAAGATATGGTGGCAAGAAGAAGATTGCACTACCGTGTGAATTCAAGGAGAATGATGCGAGATCCTTACCCCGAGTAGTGTGAAGGATTGTTAATCGAATAACTATATAGGGAGATTGACATGTCTACATGCTAGTACAAACATCTCGTCAACCCTCGAGTTACCCCGAGTAGTGTGCGAATACAAAGATGAATTTTTGGAAGAACTACCTAGACTACCCCTGCGTCGAGAGATCAAGTTCACGATAGAACTTTAGCCAGGAACCGCACCAATTTCAATCGTAGTCCACTACATGGCTCCCACTAAGCTAAAAGAGTTAAAGAACCAGCATTAGGAATTGCTCATCAAAGGTTTTATTTGCCCTAGTACGTCGCCATGGGGAGCACCAGTGCTGTTTTCCATGAAAAAGGATGGAACCTTGCATCTCTATATCGACTACCATCTGTTGAACAAGGTAACAATCAAGAATTGATACCCCCTGCCCTGTATTGATGATCTCTTCGACTAGTTACGAGGATCAACTTATTTCTCAAAGATCGACCTTCGCTTTGGATATCACCAGCTTCGAGTCAAGAAGGAGGATATAGCGAAGACAGCCTTTGGAATCCGATACAAACATTATGAATTCATAGTCATGTCCTTTGGTTTAACCAATGCCCCAGGAGTTTTCATGTGTTTGATGAATACCTCGGCCAATTTGTAGTGGTTTTCATAGACGACATTCTAGTATATTCCCAATCAGAGGAAGAACATGAACAACATCTGAGAATTATATTGCAGAAGTTAAGAGATTCATAATTCTTTGCTAAAGCAAGTAAGTGTGAATTCTGGTTATGCAAAGTGAAATTTCTGAGACACGTAGTGTCCAAGGAAGGAATAGCTATAGACCCTACCAAGGTAGAGGCCGTTTTGGAGTGGAGACCACCTTAGAATATTTTTGAAGTTCGTAGTTTCCTTAGGCTAGCAGGATACTACCGAAGATTTGTCCAGGATTTCTCAAAATTAGAATGCCCAATAACCAGATTAACGTAAAAAGGGGTGAAGTTTGAGTGGAGTGATAAGTGTGAAATGGCTTTTCAAGAGCTCAAGAGAAGATTGACCAGTGTGCCGATCCTGATCATACCCGAACAAGAGATTGGGTATACGGTGTATTGTGATGCATCGAAGGATGGCCTGGCATGTGGACTAATGCAGAAGGAAGGGTAGTAGCTTACTGGTCAAGACAATTGAAACCTCATGAGCAAAATTATCATACCCACGACCTGGAACTTGCAGCAGTGGTGTTTGCATTGAAGTTATGGAGGGATTATCTATATGGAGAGCGGTTCAAGCTTTTCACCAATCACAAAAGTTTGACATATTTGTTCACCAAAAATGATCTTAATATGAGACAACGCCGTTGGATGGAGTATTTAGAGGACTACCAGTTTACATTAGCCTATCATCTAGGCAAGGCTAACATGGTGGCCGACGCCCTTAGCCAAAAAACAAGGAGCACAATGGCTTGTATGGCCTCAAGAGAATGAAACATGATGGGAATGCTCAACGAATTTCGACTCCAACCATTAAAATAAGAGAATGGAAGCTATTTTTTTCTAACAATAGCGACAACGAATCTCCGTCGGCAGATTGTGGAAGCCCAAAAGTACGACCAAGAATCTAAATTTATTCAAAGCCATCTGATTGCAGAGGAATCAATGCCAGGATGGGTAGTCAACAAGCATGGGTAGTTGACATACCAAGGATGACTTTTTGTCCCAAATGTTGAGAATCTGAGGAGAGACATCCTGAAAGAGCACCACCAATCACTTTTTGCTGTCCACCCCGAAAAGACAAAGATGTATCACTATCTGAAGAGGCACTATTAGTGGCATGGCATGAAGAAGGATATAGCAAGTTTTGTGGCCAAATGCATTACCTGTTAGAAAGTGAAAGCCGGGTACTAAAGACCAAGAGGAACCCTCCAACCCTTGGAGATATCTCAATGGAAGTGGGACCACGTTACCATAGATTTTGTCTCTGGACTACCGAAATCACTAGCAGGACATCACTCTATCTGGGTAATCGTAGACTGCCTTACCAAATCAGCACATTTCCTACCACTTTGAACTTTCGAGAAGCTGGAAACCTTAAGCCAAAAGTACAATCAGGAAATCATACGTCTCCATGAAACTTCATTGTCTATCGTGTCAGATTGAGATTCACGTTTAATCTCACGGTTCTGGTAGAGTTTGTAAATTGCCTTAGGAACGGAGCTTTGTTTCAGTACCGCCTTTCACCCATAGATTGATGGGCAATCTGAACGTACAATTCAGACACTGAAAGACATGCTTTGAGCCTGCATCATGGACTTTAAAGGGCACTGTAAAAAACACTTACCGTTAGTCAAGTTTTCTTATAATAACAGCTATTAATCCAGCATTGGCATGCCGTCATATGAAGCTCTCTACGGAAGACCATGTTGTTCACTGATTTGTTGGACTGAAGCAGAAGAAAATGCACTTCTTGGACCTGATGTAGTACAAGGGAGTACCGAGAAGATTTGGCTCATTGAGTAACGGATAGCCATCGCACAGAGCCGACAAAAGAGCCAGATTGACGATGAAAGGCCGCTATGTAGCGATCGGGTACGTTTTTAATTTTTAGCTAATTAATTCAATACTAATTAAATTCGTGGAGGTAATTTTTGATGATTGATAATGTGTGTTAGACGTGGTTGGCACGAGTGGACATCCCAGAATATTTATTTTTAATTAATTAACTCGGTAGTGTTAGAAAAATTTTATAGGAAATTGGAATAAAGTTAATTGCTTAATTAAGATTTTGTAAAATTTAATGTTAAAATATGATTATATGTTATGAGTGTAAGGGGAAGAATTTGGAAAAACAAAATGAGAGGGGAAAATACATCTCAGCTCCAGCTGAGATGTTTCTAGAGAGTCTAGAAACTGCGAGAGAGAAGGAAGGTTGTGGATTTTGGAGAAGAAATCACGGGCTTCGATGATCATAAAAGGGATCATCTAGCTGCAAAGAGGGGTAACAACCCTCAGGACTCCCTTAATCTCTATGTGGGGAACCTTACTCTTCAGCATTAGAGAGAGAGAGATAGAGAGAGAGATAGATAAAGGAGAAAGAACGAAAAAGTGCATGACGCGCACCACCACCGCACCTCCCTCACACCACCACCTCGAGTACCGGCACCGCCTCTGTCACCCATCATGGCTGGCAAGCTCACCGCAGCCACCACCAATCACCATCACCGGTGTCGTCTTTCTCGTTTTCTCTTTCCCTTATTGATTTTTCTACGATTGTTGAAGCTCACCATTTGAAACTAATCCTCCCAATAGAAATTGGTGAGTTCATACTCAAAATTAGATCATGCTAATGAGAGTTCAAGCATTCTACCGCAAGATCCGTGCAATGTAGCAACGCCGACCAAGATATAAAATTCAAGAAACAAAAGCTTCCTGTTGAGCCATCACGGAATGGAATTTGAAGATGGATGAAAACCGAAGTAGTTCCCATGCTCGTCTTCATCACGACATAGGAGAAGTTTAAGAACCCAAACCCTTGGTCGGCGCTAAGTTGAGAGCCACAATAGACTTGTCTAGTTAGTGCCATTTCGATCTTCTTCATTTCTTGCTTTCAGTTGTTGATTTGTAAATTGAATTTATGAGACCCTAATTCACTCATTAAAAATTTGAGAGGTTAATATCAAATTGGGTGACCACTGGAGAATGAAGGTGTAATCAACCGAGGGGATGCATTCTAAGCTTCATAAAGCCACAATCCAAACTGGCCGAACCTAGGGCTTACAATCTTACGCGAAATTTCAAAACGCTTGGCTCTGACAGGTAGGATTTAGGCTATTTTTAGTGCTTTACAATGCTTTGTGTTGATTTTTATGAAAGTGAATAAATTTTGAATAAACGCCCAAGTATTGCTTTTGAGAATTGAATATTTTCACGAACTCCTTATGGAGTATTCAACTTGAAGCTATTAAATAAATGATATAAAAGACGTGTGAATGAAATCCCAATACTCGAAGTGGTTGATTAACTTATGATAATTGGATAATGAGATTGAGTTAGAACCCTTAGAAAGTAGCTGAAATTAAATAACTGGTTAAATTGTGAATTGGTGAAATAAATTGGTAGTTAAGTAAAAACATAACAGCTTCGAAACTTCTTGGCTTACTCAACTTGTTGGTTTATTAAGATTGAGCTTTGTGAGTTAATAAATTGTGGATTATGGTTAAGCTGACAATGGAATTTGATAACTTGAGAATTAAACAATGCTAAATCTAGAGGTTTAAGAGAAGTTGGGGGTAATAACCCTCAAACCATAGAAGTAGCGTGTAAACCTATGACATTAGAGTTTAAACCGGTGGGTTGGAGCTTATATATATTCCTGGGAGTTGGATAAATCATACATAGTAAAAAGAATTATAATGGAAATTTGGGTAAAAGGATGAAAGTAATAAGGAACTGCGATTGAGATATGTGAACCTATGATTAGATTTATAGCTAAAATGAGATAGATAGTTAAACTCATGATATGAATGTACGAATTTGAAGACAATGTGTATGACACTATTGGGTTGAGAAATAACAAAATAAAATTGATTTATAAATTAATTTTAAACAATTGACGAACCTGATTTAATGTTTTGAGAATAAGATTTATACGAGGAATTTAGAGATAGATATATAAAATCAAGAGAGGTTGGTTCACTTATAAATAAGTAAACATTAAATTTGTCATTCCATGGATAAAGGTATGGTATACTTAATGGAAATAGAGGGGAGTAGTCTAAGGATGAAGTAAACTCAACTAGTAAATTTGAAACTACATCTTCGCTTCAACAAATTAACTTTATAATCTAATAAAGAACTTTGTAAAAAGCGTGGAAATGTTAGTGAATTCATAATTTGATCAACTTGAATCCATGTTAATTTGATTTGATTCATTGGGTGTGGGTATGAGTGGAATATTAAAATCTTGAGAAATGGACTTGAATTAAGGACACGATAAAATTTGTATTAAAGACACGGTTAGCAAATTAAATTATCAAAGTGGGTTTTATCTAATTGTAACACAACGTAACTTGAGAATTTAGTTAATTTGAATTCATGAAAATATGAAATATATTGGTAAAAGATGAAATAGTCACATAATGTCTGGACAATATGTTTTTAATGGGATAACTGTATGATACCGAACCCCGAACAAGATAAACTTGACTTGAATGAAAAGATCATATATCTTTATTTTATAAAGGAATGGGATATAATTCAAATGGTGAAATATTAAATTGGAATAATGAGTTAATTCCAAAGATCAATGGTTAAAGTTAGAGAATCTATGATTGTGAAACATGATATTTGATTGGTAATATTGAAATGGAAAGATACCATGAAGGTAACTTGAGAAATGTGTGATTGTGAAAATAAATTGGGGAGATAGATTCCTGGTTACTAATGAATATTAATATGGTTAATCAAATATTGAACCGAGGATGAATGATGTGGATGTGATTAAGTTGGGCTTGACTAGCTTCGCGGTGAAAGGCCGATAACTTGTGCAAGCTGGGTACTGTGTTTCCTCAGGTTAGCCCCCGTAAAATGAGTTGTCGTGGTGAGTTATGGAGTTATCTATTATCGAATGGTTTCGCGTAACTTATTGAGGGAATAGAGAGGGGTTTCTATAAGCTACACCCGACGCAGATATCTGATTATTATTGTGGTGAGTTACAGAGCTATCTATTACCAAATAGCTTCGCGAAGCCTATTGGGAGAATAGGGAGGAGTTTCTATAAGCTGCACCCAACAAGGAGGATATCTGATCTGATGATTGTAGTGGTGAGTTATAGAGCTATCTATTATTCAATGGCTTCGCGTAGCCTATTGGGGGAATAGAGAGGGGTTTCTATAAGTTTCACCCTACGTCGGTTCGGTATTTGGTTTATTAAATTGAAAGTGAAATGTGAAATAAGAATGGAAGAATGTGAAAGAAAGTGATGATTTTAATATGAGTAAATGTTGAATTGATAATTGAAAATTAATTAAGAAAAACTAAAAGTTAGTAGTTAAATATGTAAAGACAAGAAATTTAAGAATGATAAGGAGAATGTGTGATTAATGTAAGAAAAAGAAAAGGGAAGCAATGAAAATTTAATGGTTAAATATGAATGGAAAGTGGTTTAATTAATAATAATAAATGTACTTTATTGCTAATAAAAGGTGCGAAGTAATGGAAGACGAATTAAGTGGAAGAACTTAAATGGGAATGAATAAAGTGTGAACTTATA
>JAOTRH010118030.1:0-14949 GCA_034768845.1 Heliamphora exappendiculata
TGGCTCGCTTGAAAGCACGCCTTGTTGCAAAAGGTTATGCCCAAACTTATGGTGTTGACTACTTTGAGACTTTCTCTTATGTTTCCAAGATGACTTTCATTCGCCTTTTTCTTTCTCTCACTGCCACTCGGAATTGGCCGCTTTATTAGTTGGATGTCAAGAATGCCTTTCTCCATGACGATCTTCAGGAGGAAGTCTATATGGAGCAGCCTCCCGATTTTATTGCTCAGGGGGGGTCTAATCTGGTGTGTTGCCTTCGTCGTTCTTTGTATGGTTTAAAACAATCTCTTTGGGCCTGGTTTGGGAGGTTTAGCACGGTGGTGCAACGATTTGGTCTACAGCAGTCAGGCAAAGATCATATCGTATTCTTTCATTGGACAGCCTCCGGTTGTATTCTTCCCATTGTATATGTTGATGATATTGTCATTACTGGTGATGACTGTGTTTGGATTAGTAGCCTGAAGGCCTTTCTGCAGGCACAATTTCAGACTAAAGATCTTGGGCACTTGCGGTGTTTTCTGGGGGTCGAGGTGGCCAGCATGGGATTTTTATTTCTCAGAGAAAATATGTGATTGATATTTTGCACGATGCCGGCCTGCTGAATGCAAAAAGTGTGGAGTCCCCAATAGATCCGAGCATGAAGCTTCTTCCCAGTGACGATGATGTGTTTCCTCACCCTGACAGGTATCGCAGAATGGTAGAAAAATTTAATTATTTGACCACCATGACTAGACCAGATATTGCCTATCCTGTCAGCATTGTGAGTCAGTTTATGTCTAATCCCCGCGTTCCTCATTGGAATGCAGTGGTTTGTATCCTACGGTACCTCCATTTTAACTCGGGAAAGGGTCTATAGTTCTGTGCATGGGGTCAGTTCCGTACCGAGGGCTATTCTGATGAAGACTGAGCAGGATGCCTGATTGATATGAGATCCACATCAGGGTTCTCTGTCTTTGCTGGTAGAAATCTGGTATCGTGAAAAAGCAAGAAGTAGGATGTGGTGTCGAGATCTAGTGCTGAGGCGGAATACAGGTCTATAGCTTTGGCAACGTCCGAAATCATGTGGGTTCGACAACTTCTCACTGAATTAGACGAACCGCCTATGGGACCTATCAAGTTGTGGTGTAACAATAAGTCTGTTGTCTACATCGCTACTAATCCAGTGTTTCATGAGCGGATTAAGCACATCGAGATTGACTGTCATTTCATCCGCCACGAGTATAAGAACGGCACTATCGATTTTGGTTTTGTTCGTTCTAGTAAACAGTTAGCTGACGTGTTTACTAAGGCACTGCCCGGGTCCCGGGTTCACTATATTTGTAACAAGTTGGGCATGATTAATATCTATACTCCAACTTGAGGGGGGTATTAATATATATTCAATATTAAGTATTAATAATAACCTGTGGGGATATCCACAGTATCTATTATAGGCTCTCATTTGTTTAATAAATACGTGTGTATGTCTCACAATGAGATACACGCTTTCCCATATCCTTTTCTCTCTTTTCTAACAGCATCTATACAAAATCTATATTTGTATGTGTGTAAAGAGAGAGAGAAGAGTAAACTTGGAAGGGTAGAATGCATCAAGATTTGGGAGATAATAGGCTCCGCGTTGATGATGGAGAATCAGAGATTAAAGAGGAGAAAAGGGAAGGGCAGTCATAGAAACAAAAAAAACAAAGAATGGCATACAAGTGATCTTAGACCTAATTTCTCTCTTATACACATAACTAGGGGCTCATTGACCTTTCTACGTTAATTTTGGGAATTTTTTAACGAAATAGTGGTTATAAAACTTTATTCCCAGCCTATGTAAAAGCATTTTTAGCAACCCCGTTTTACTTGAAAGCGTTTTTTTCTAAACTCACTTGCTAATTAAGATGGCTGAATACAATATATTAAACCACGCAATATAAATAATAATAAAAATTCACTTGAAATTGTAGTACTAACAATACTTTCAATTTAAATTAGATTTATAATGAAAATGTTGTTACTAACAACATATACTGAAGTTATCGTTACTAAAAGCGTTTTCACTTCACGTTTCAAAACATATAAAAATACTAAAAACGTTTTTATTAACATTTTTTTCATTTTAAAAGGCATTTTAGCAAAAATGCTTTTCATGCTATACGATATCGAACCACGCTTTCTTCTCTTCACACGCAAAACAAACACATCTATCTCTCCCTTTTAACGCTATTGAAGATAACTTAGACTTAAAGCGAAGATAAGTTACACGGAAGGTGCAGTTACTAAAAAAGGTTTCAAGTTTAAACTAAAACCGCTTTTAGTAACTATGCTTTCAAGTGTATATTTTCTATTATTTTTATTCATTGGTTTAATAGATTATATCCGGTCGTCTTAATTAGAAGGCGTGTTTAGCAAATCTACTTTCATTGAAAAAGTTTTTTCTAAAAACGCTTTAACGTAGGTGGAAAATAAAGTTTAGAAACCACTATTTTGTTGATAAAGTGCAAAACCTAACGTACAAAGTTAATGAGTCCATGTGTAGGAGTTACATGGTCTACTACACAACGTGATCAAAAGCATTCACAACGTCCTGTACAACGTGGTCAAAACCATTCACAATGTGATGTGAGCTATTTTCTCTCTCTAGTATACATGTTTCCACTAGATATGACAAGAGTAAACGTATAGCATATGCCTCCAAAACTTGGATATTCTGATTTTTGTTTACAAGCTTTGAATAAAAAGAAGCTTATACTTGGTACTAATGGAAGTTTCTAACCTCTCACATGGATGAGGGATCTTCCCTTTTTCCCCTAAATCTTGAATAAATCAAGGGGCCAAGGGCATTCCTAAACAAATTCCAACATCTTCTATCATAATATTATATATATAATGTATATTTAAACGTTGGGACATACCCTCGGGCTAATACCCAACTTTTGGATACATATGCATGCATCATTAAATTAAGGTTTAGGGAGCTTAAATGCAAGGGTCAGTAGCTATACCCAATATTCAACCCAAGCCATTTATCATAGACCACTCATATAAAAGATGTGTAATCATATATAATGTTTTGTGAAAAATATATATACAGTCGATTCTTGGGTTAATTCGAGTTCGACCAAAGCCAATCCAAAAACCAACTCAATCTTTATCACTTCAAGGCACAAATTGTACCATTAACCGAACCTGTCAAGGGCAGATCAGTTTAACTCGTGAAGTTTTCAGGTCACTTGTGCATCACTAATAGCAACCAAAATATAGAAGAGCAGCCCTTGATTATATTGAGGGTAATGCTAACACGCACACAGGCGCTCACGCACAAACTTGCGCGTATAGATAGAGAGATCAAACACAAAATAGGTTAAGATATTAAAAGAAGGCATACATAGTAAGGGGTTAATTAAGGTTTTAGCCCTTAATCAAGTTGAATGAAAAAAATAAGATTCCTAAGGCAACCTCAACTAGGAGTGTAACATTGAGTTAACACATAATAGAAGAGGTAAGTTGGTAGTTAGCTCTTCCACGGAAAAACAAAAAAACAAAATCAAAAACAAAGACAGAAAAAATCAAATTTATCTCCCAAGAAAAACAAAAGTCTAGTTCTAACACTATTGTAGAGATATTTCCTCAGAACTAATTTGGATGATCGAACTAGAACTTCCTCATATTCTACACCCATAGAGGACTCTACACAACTAGCTTGTTGTCACACCTGGTTTCATAACCCAGTCACACGACACTGATGTGGGGTCATCACTTAACTAAATCTACATGGGTTCCACGTCCTTAGGTCCAATCAACACTCATCAGCCTTGTGGGAACTTAGGAAGTGTTGGAAAATAGTTTGGAAGCATTTTAAAGTAAATGGAAATCGGTTGAAGATGGTTGTAACAGCCAGATTTCGACTCCTAGAATAAAGAACACGAAAAAGGATGCAAAAAATATGATGTTATTAATTTAAAACAAATGGGTACAATCCTTTGTGAGTTACACCTAAAACGATGGTGAACCTGTGATTCGATCTCCAAACCGGATGCAATTCGACGGCTGAAGTAGCATCTTGTAGAACAGAACCACTTGATGATTTCTTTGAATATTCAAATCTAGAAGATTGAAGAAAAGAACTTGATCGAGGGCCTTAAAGCTTAATCTCGAACAAAGATAAATTAATCTTTTTAAAATAAGAGATTAGAAGAGCGATCCCCGTGAAATTTAATGTGTAGAACATGCTTGATGTGAGAATTCATAGATAGAGAACTCTGAAGATAGCTTGGCAGGACTTCAGGTAGAGAACTTTGAAGAGTGCTTGAAAATTTTCTTTACCAAAGATCCCCTCTCCCTCAATGAGAGCCTCTATTTATAGCCTCTAGTAAAGAAGTGTTAAATTTGGAAATTCTCATAATTTGAATCTTAATTGATTTAGTTTCCTGAATATGAGAAAATAATCTCCCATTTTATCGAAATAACATCGAATTTAAATTTGAATTTTATCTCTCGTATTTTTTTTAATTTATTAAGAGATCTTGACACGTGTTATTGTGAGACCCGTGTCATTGGATCAAACTAATTATTTGGCCCAATTGCCGAAAAATGGATTAACCCTTTTCTGTAGGTATGACCCATGTCATTACAGATTTTGACCATTTAACTTTGACCAATCATGAAAATTTATTAATCACGATCAATTAAATAGCAATTAAACCGTGTTAAAATTTTAGTGGTAACAAGGTAATTACCATTGTAGGAGTGTGTCATTTTAGCGGGCATGCCGGCATCTATTCGGTATAAATATACATGTTAGTCACGAGTTCCTCTATATATATCATGTTCCTCTTTTAGTTTTGGAATGCAGTTTTTATATGGAGTTTTCATTGCATACGTAGAGTTTGATTCGATGTAAAGAGAGTTCAACACAATTTTGGATCGTTCTGCACGGCAGATTGCAATGTTTCTTTTGCATGTGATAGATCAAGTAGTCCTGGGGGCAAATTCGAATCCGTAAGCACCATAACCATAAGCGAGGGATGAATCTGCTATATTTCACATATTTAAAATTATATGAGTAAAATGGTTTAGACTGTTGAGCCATCCATGTGATGGCAGAGAAGCAATTAATGAAGAAGAAAACAAAGGAAGCAATGTCAAGGAAACAAACAGCCCCAACAGTAGCTGCAAAATCTTGGCGCTGTGATTTCCTCTCAATTTGTCAAAATAAGCTGCCCAGAAATCTTCCAAGTCAGATTTAGCAGCCTCTCCTCTGCTCTTGTCCCCCTCTCCTCTTCTATAAATTGCTATGTGTTTGTATGTTTGATAGTAGAGTGAAATCAGTGAGATCCCTCGTAGAGAGGTTGTGAGCTGAGAGCTTTGTAATTTCTATTTCGAGCTAGTGAAATTTCTCTCGCTCCGCGGACGTAGGCTAAGCTTAGCCGAACCACGTAATTCTTGGTGTTTCTTGTGTTTGTGTGAGTGTGCTTGTTTAGTGGACCTCTCCAATCCCTAACAAGTGGTATCAGATCATTTGGAGAGGTTCTTTGTCCAAAATTTCAGATTTATCCAGAAATAAAGTTCTTCGAAACCACCGTTTGATTATACCGGTGCATAGATCTCGTCGAGACGATTCCGACGATATATTATACATTGAAAACAGAGTTGAAATGAGCCCTCTAGCTCCATTTCAAGTGTTCTGAAATTTAAAAAAACCAAACAGAACCTTTTCTCTGGTTTCTCCTTCAGCATAATGGAGAAGACAACCCACTACCACGTCACCAGCCACCAAGTAGCCACATCATCGCACAGTCATCGCCACACATGCTGCCACATCAGCGCCACATCAGCAGTGGACCCCACTTTTTGCCACGTCAGCTGCCACATCAGCTACCACGTCATCACTGCTGCCCAGTCAGCAGCTGCGTCAGTGCATGTCATCATTGTCCCCAATTTTTCTTTTGGGGGTTATTTTGGACATTTTAAGTCCGATTTGACTTATTCAAAAGTCGTTTCTGATTATTTCAACCATTCCGGACGCATTGGTGTGGTCTATTTCACCAATTTCAGCTTCTAAATTGGTGGTTTAATATGGCTAATGAGAAGGACTCTTTAAAGATTGAGAAGTTTGACGGTTCAAACTTTGAATTTTGGCGCATGCAAATGGAGAACTACCTATTTCAAAAGGATCTTTATTTACCACTGAAAGAAAAGCCTGAAGATATGAAAGACATTGAGTGGGAAGTACTTAATCGGAAGGCTCTCACCACTATAAGGCTTTCTCTGTCCAAATCTGTGGCGTTCAACATCAAGAACGAGAAAACAACGGCATCTCTTATAACGGCTCTCTCAAGTATGTATGAATAGCCCTCTACTGCTAATAAGGTATATCTGATTAAAAAGTTGTTTAATATGAAAATAACTTAATGAGGTAGTTTTAGCAAACACCTAAATGAATTCAACAAAGTGAAAGATCAACTTGATTCAGTAGATATCACTTTTAATGATGAGATTAGAGCTTTGCTAATTCTCGGTTAGTTACCCAAGAGTTGGAAAGGTACAACCACTGCGATCAACAGCTCTGTAGGAAAATCAAAGCTACAGTTCGACGAAGTCGTCAGTATGATTTTGACAAAGGAGATCAGAATGCAGTCACAAACTACTACTACCTCGGGATCGGCTCTAAATGTTGAAAGTAGAGGGAAAAATTCAAACCGAAGTGGAGCCAAGAACCGCAGAAGATCAAGAAGCAGGAGGTCCAAATCTAAAAATCCAAGAAATTCCAATAACTCCCAGAATCAGAAAAAGATCGAGTGTTGGCATTGTGAAAAGATTGGACACTACAAAAACCAATGTAGATCCTTGAAGAAAGAGCCAGAAAAAGACGAAGCAAATGTCGCATCTACCTTGGGAGAAGGAGATGTACTGATTTGCTCCTTGGAAAGCAAGACAGCGTCTTGGGTGTTAGACTCAGGAGCCTCATTTCACGCCACTGGACAAAAGGAAATACTTGATAGGTATGTACTCGGAAAACTTGGCAAAATTTACATTGATGATGATAAATGTTGTGACATTGCAGGAAAATGTGAGGTACAAGTCAAGATGAATGGTACCACATGGAGATTGACAGAGGTCAGACATATTCCAGACTTGAGGAATAATTTAATCTCTATGGGACAGCTAGCAAGTGAAGGTTACACTACAACCTTCGATGGAGACAATTGGAAAATTTCTAAAGGCGCAATGACGATTATGTGGGCAAAAAGAGAGGTACTCTCTACATGATAGCAAACGCCTGCGGGTTAATTGCAACCGCAGCAAGCAACGTTGATTCCAACCTATGGGACCAGAGGCTCAGCCATATAAGTGAAAAATGACTAAAGATCATGCAACAAAATGGAAAGCTACCAGATCTACAGTCAGTTCAACTAGACTTGTGTGAAAGTTGCATCCCGGGCAAGCAGAAAAGAGTTAACTTCCAGACGATCAGTAGAACTCCGAAGAAAGTAAGACTCGAGTTAGTTCACATAGATGTCTGGGGACCGAGCCTAGTCTCATCTATTGGCGGAAAGTCATATTTCGTCACCTTCATTGACGACCATTCTAGGAAGGTATGGGTATACTTTCTGAAACAAAAATCTGATGTATTCGTTGCTTTCAAGATGTGGAAAGTCATGGTAGAAAATGAGACAAGGCTGAAAATCAAAAGGATGAGATCTGACAATAGTGGAGAGTACGAAGATAAAGAATTCAAAAACTTATGCTATAAGCATGGTATCGGACTTGATAGAACCGTGCCAGGTACACCCCAACACAACAGAATAGCAGAACGGATGAACAGAACATTGACTGAAAGAGCCAGAAGCATGCGATTGCAGTCAGGCCTTCCAAAATAGTTTTGGGCTGAAGCAGTCAGTACAGTAGCGTACTTGATTAACCGAAGTCTATCAGCCCCATTAGACTTCAAATTACCAGAAGAGGTATAGAGTGGTAAAATGTCAAACTTGCACATTTAAAAGTCTTTGGTTGTGTTGCATATGTTCACATCAGTGATCAGGTCATAAACAAGCTAGACCCTTAAATCACATAAGTGCACTCTCATTGGATACGCAGAAGATGAGTTTGGTTATCGCCTCTGGGACAACCAAAACAAGAAAATTATCAGAAGCAGAGACGTCGTGTTCAATGAAAAGGCGACGTACAAAGACGTAATACCCACAAGAAATTCAGCACAGAATGATCCAGTGTATGCAGAGTTGGATGATCCGACAGATAGCAGTGTGACTCAACAGATAGATCAGAGTTCTCCAACTGAGAAACCCATCACAGAGACTCACACAGATGCACTACAGTCTCCAACTCCACCTCCAGAACCTGTACTAAGGAAGTCCTCTCAACCACATGTACCAAACAGGAGGTATGTGGATTACTTGTTACTAGCTGATGCAGGTGAACCCGAATGCTATGAGGAAGCATGCGAGGTAAAAGATGCTAGCAAGTGGGAACTTGCTATGAAAGATGAAATGAAGTCCCTTACCGCTAACAAAACTTGGGAGCTAGCTAAGTTACCCAAGGAAAAAGAAGCTCTTCAGAACACATGGGTATACTGTATAAAAGAAGAGCCTGATGGTTCGAGAAGATATAAAGCACGACTTGTGGTCAAAGGCTTCCAACAAATAGAAGGCATTGATTACTCAGAAATTTTCTCACTGGTTGTGAAACACACTACCATTCAGTCAGTGTTTAGTATTGTTGCAGTAAAAAATTTACACCTCGAGCAGTTAGATGTAAAAACTACTTTCCTCCATGGTGATCTGGAGGAAGAGATATACATATACCAACCTGAAGGCTTTGCAGAAAAAGGCAAAGAAAAGTTGGTTTGCAGATTGAAGAAGAGTCTGTATGGACTGAAACAAACTCCAAGACAGTGGTACAAGAAATTTGACGGCTTCATGCAAAAGAATGGCTATCAGAAAACCAATGTTGATCATTGTTGCTATTTCAAGAGGTATAAATCAAGTTACATAATTCTCTTGCTTTATGTTAATGACATGCTAGTTGCAGGACCAACTATGGAGGAGATAAGAAAATTGAAAAAGAAGTTGTCTACTGAATTTGAGATGAAAGACTTGGGTCCTGCAAAACAGATGCTTTAGATGAGAATCACTAGAGACGGAAAGGAGGGAACCCTGCAGTTGTCCCAGGCCGAGTACATTAGGCGGATTTTCAGAAGATTCAACATGAGTGATGCTAAGGCAGTTAGCACACCATTAGCCGGCAATTTCAGATTATCAAAGACTCAGTCTCCAGAGTTAGAGATAGAGAAGAAAGCAATGACCAGTATCCCATATGCCTCAGCTGTAGGAAGTTTAATGTACGCCATGGTTTGCACGAGACCAGATATTAGTCATGCAGTAGGAACTGTTAGTAGATTCATAGCAAATCCAGCAAAAGCTCATTGGAAAGCGGTCAAATGGATATTGAGATATCTCCGAGGTACAATTAACAAATGTTTATGTTTTGGAAAAAGTAATCTAACTTTGCAAGGATATGTAGATGCAAACTTTGCCAGCGATATAGATCACCGAAGAAGCACTACTGGATATGTCTTCACAGTAGGTGCTACTGCCGTCAGTTGGGTATCGCAAATACAAAAGATCATTGCACTATCCACTACAGAGGCAGAATATGTAGCCATAACAAAAGCCAGCAAAGAGATGATTTGGCTACAAAGTTTGTTGACAGAGTTGGGTTTCAAGCAGGCGAAGAGTTTTTTGCATAGTGACAGTCAGAGCGCCATACACTTGGCGAAGAATTCAACATTCCACTCAAAGACCAAGCACATTGGACTCCGCTATCACTTTATCAGAACTCTTCTAGATGAAGTAGTGTTAGACGTTGAGAAAATCCTTAGCAACAAAAACCCGACAAGCATGTTGACAAAGCCAGTGACTTCAGAAAAATTAGAGTTATGTTCAGATTCAATGGGTCTCTTAAATCAACTGAAACCATCCAGAAGATGATCACTGCCAGGCACCCCAGCAAGGAGGTACGGGCACTCCCTCCAAGGGGTGCGGTCACCCAAAGAATAGGGCGAGTTCACAGCAGAGCAAACACCAGTTTGCCACCACATGTTTGAAGGGAGTGATTTGTTGAGTCATTCATGTGATGGTAGAGAAGCAATTAATGAAGAAGAAAACAAAGGAAGCAATGTCAAGGAGACAAGCAACCCCAACAGCAGCTGCAAAATCTTGGCGCTGTGAACTCCTCTCAAATTGTCAAAACAAGCTGCCCAAAAATCTTCCAAGTCAAGATTCAGCAACCTCTCCTCTGCTCTTGTCCCCCTCTCCTCTTCTATAAATTGCTCCATGTTTGTATGTTTGATAGTAGAGTGAAATCAGCGAGATCCCTCAGAGAGAGGTTGTGAGCGGAGAACTTCGTAATTTTTATTTCGAGCTAATGAAATTTCTCTCACTCTGTAGACGTAGGCTAAGCTTAGCCGAACCACATAATTCTTAGTGTTTCTTGTGTTTGTGTGAGTGTACTTGTTTAGTGGACCTTTCCAATCCCTTACATAGACTTTCCACCATGAAGATTCAACAACATATGGAATAATACATATAACATAACATGCGTATTTCTACAATTTAAAATTTAAAAATAAAGAAGAAAATAGATTGGAACACCAAATACCCAACAACGTTTAGCAATTATATATAGTAAATACGGGTAATTCATCTAGCATTTGCTAATCTCTATGGATCAAAGTGGGCAACTCGACACACACATTTCAAGGACGAAAACAGTTTCAATGACACAAATAGATTGCCAATTCATTGGCAATTCCAGAAAACAAAGAAAGGAAAATTGTCAGTTTCAGTGCATTTCAATGGAGAAACTCTGAATCTACGACGAAGGTTAGATGCTTATAGTTCGAACTCACCATAAGTTAGACGGAGGACGACGAAACCGTGAAAACAAATTCCGAACGCCGACCGACGCACGTGAAGATTGCGACTTCGTTGCCGAACTGTCCGTCTTTTGATTATTCTATTGAAAAATAAGTGAACGATCCAATTTACGTATCGTTTACTAATTTTTATTTAGCGTAATATTTTTTTTAATAAGAAAGGTACATTCTAAAAAAAAAATTCAAACGGTAGATCCTCTATTATTGTGTGTAAATTTTTAATAACAAAAATACCTTAAAATTAAATATAATAATTTTTTAATTAAACTTATAAAAAAAGAAACTTTAAAAATCATCAAATAAAAATTTTTCTTAATCAATAATTCATATATATATATATATTTTTTTTTTTTTTTATTTATTTTAAACACAAATAAATAAATTTATCTGTTTGCATAATCTGTTTGATATGCAAACAGATAAATTTATCTGTCTTATTATAAGCACGTATAAAGAATACAAATAAATTTATTTATTTTATTAAAAACACGTGTAAGGTGTTATGACTGAACAAATAAATTTATTTGTCTTATTATAAGTACGTATAAAAATACAAATAAATTTATCTGTATTTTATTAAAAGCACGTATAAAGAACATATATAAATTTATCTGTTTTATTGAAAACATATATAAAAAATACAAATAAATTTATCTGCTTGTATTATCTGTATTAATATGCAAACAGATAAATTTATTTGTTTGTTATACAAAACAGATAAATTTATTTATTTGCTAGGTATTTTTGAAAAAAATCACACTTTTTAAATTAATTCAATTTTACGTGTTAAAATTTTTATTTACGAATTTTGCGTGTTAAAATTTAATTTTTTAAGACTTTTGATCGAAATTTTTTGATTTCCTTTGGATTGGGGGCTGGTCGAGATGAAACTAAGAATTTTGGACGTAAAATTAAATGTGATGTTGGGTTGATTGCGTGACGATGGTGCATGAAAACAAATTAAGAGTAATAATATTGTGATGATTATATTTGGTAATTATATTAAAATATTATTTAATATATTATTTTATGTATAGTATTTATATTATTTTATAATATTATTATTTATTTTTAAACATTACACATAAAAAATCATATAATATAATATTTAAATATAGTTATCAAAATATAATTACAATAATATTATTATATTATAAATGAGTAATGCTAAATTACTTCAAAATTATCCCAAAAAATACTCAAAATTAAACAACCAAAATCCCGAGCCTTGAGGCTCAAAAGTTACCCTTCAGTGTCCCTATCATTGGTGCGCCGCATCAAACTTTTTCAAAAAAATTTTGATTAATTTTTTTACTTTTTAATGTCTTATGACAACGAAAATCTAAAAAATATATTTATTTAGACTAATGTCAACTAATTTTTTATTAAAAATATTGTATATTAAGGAATCTTTTAACCAAGGAGGTTTAAATAAAAGCCTGCAATTAACATTTTAACCCTTTGATTCAAGTGATTGGTTTGTCATTTTTCGTTTTGCTTTGACAAGACTTGGCCACATGGAATGCTGGAGTTGGTCCTGTTCGGTTTCATTTTTAAAAAATTACAAAAAATAAAAAGGTTTTAAATGGTACCATTTAACATGTCTAAAAAGTTATTAATTTTTTACTTCTTTCTTTAAGAAAAAAATCTATACACAGTTTCAAATACTATTTTTTTTAAAAATAAAATAATTATAATACTTTTAATTAAAAAAATTAAACTTTTTTAACAAAAGCAGAAAATTATGCCAATATCTCAAATACTATAATTTAAAAATAAAAAATAAATACATTTTAAATATTATAATAAAAGGCAAAAAAGCGGCTATTACAAAAAAAATTATTCCAAATAATCAAACATTTTTCTTTCTTTTCATTATTTAAAAAATAAATAAATAAACCTCTTAAAAATTAAATCTTTTAGGCATCCCAAACAAAACCTTATGTCCCACTCGCTTTTCGTTTCCCCTCTAGTCGAACCAAGTGGTGGTGTCTAAGGAGTAAAAACAAATTCGGGTTTGAATATGTTGATCGAAAAGTGATGCCTTGGAGTTGGATATTCCATACAAAGCTGTAGACTAAGCTTCTTTTGATAGAAGTAGTTTGCTTAAATTTTTATCAATGATTCGGCGATTAAATATAGTAATTGTTGAAAAAAAATGATTTAATTATTTTTTAATGTGAATGAAAATTAATTGAAGATGGTAATTAATCAATTGCCATTCTAGAAGTGTGTTTTTTTGTGGCACCTAATCGGTATGGATAGATGTGCCTCTTTATTTCGTAACTTTTTTGAATAATCATGAGTACGTCTATATATATGATGTATCTCTTTTGTTTTAAAAGAGATAGAATTTACATAATTCATTACATATTTTGTGTCGAAATCCGTTAAAGGGAGTACAAAGCATGGTTTGGTTCGATCGGCCCACCGATTGCAGTGCTTTTTTTGTGAGATTTAGATCATTGTATCCTGGGAGATAGACGTCCGTGAAACCGTAAGCACCGTAACGGGGACGAATCTGTCTTAAGGACATAGCGTCAAACGCTAGTCTTGATCTACTTGTTTCATCATATCCATATGGTCTGCAAGTTTAATTTTATGATTTTATTTTATTTTATTTACCATTAATGCACAAAAAGTATGCTAATTTTTCCAACAATCTTAAGACGGATTAAAGTTTTTTACTTTTTGTGTGTTCATATGATTCGGTGATATATAACATCTATGTGCATGCATGTCCTTATGAGTTCTGCACAATTTTTTTTTTTTTTTCCATTTTGGTTTCTAACAGTCTTCAAAGCATCAGTTATGATTATGCAGATTGGTGTTTGAATTATGGGCATGCTTATTTAGCCTTTTCTGTTAATTATTTTCAAGTCAAAATGGATAATTTTGTTTTCGGTTTAATATTGATTTGCAATCATGTCTTTTTTGACAATCCAGAGGATAATTCATCAGGCTATTGCGACACCATTGTGTTTTATGCTTTGGCATTTTCTCTAACACGTAGTACTAATAATATTCACGAATTACTAATATACTGGTGTGATAAGTTTGTTGAATATTTAGAAAGATTAAATTTGTGTATCTTTCTCCGTACACGTGTTGATACTATACTTTTATGGGCCTTGTTTTGATGGCTTCTTCTATACATGCACAATGAATTGCAGAAGTACTCGAATTGTATGTCTTTATACGTTCATTTGGGTTTATTGTGATTTATACGTATGTGAGATAATTTGAAAATTTTGTGGTGTTAAACCCTCGGTTTGAAGGGTTTTTTGGAATCATAGATTCAAATTCAAAATTTTACAGGTTTTGATCTTCTATCACACTGTGTTTCGGGATATATGAAATTTATTTTAGTGGAATCTTTGTTTCGATATCTTTCCAAGGGTATATTATTTGTGTTGTTTTGACAACAATTGGAAGAGATATGAAAGATTTTAAGTCTTTTTGTTCCAAATACACTAAATTCTTGAAACCAAACGCGGTGGATTTCAGAACAGGGATGATGAACAATTTGTGATTTCGCGCCTGTTCGCGCACGTCGATGGGAGTTTCTGGGTTTGCAAAAGGCCTCGTTTGGCTGTGCATGTATCTTCAAATTGTAACGGTTGGACGTAATTTGAAGGAAAGAAGAGAAAAGAAAATAAATAAATAATCAAATTAAATGGCGTCGAACCTGATGGGATAGTGCGCCTGTTCGGTGCCTGCGTTATTACTTTTTGGGTATGTTAAGGGTGTGTTTGGTTGTGACAAATAGTTAATTTGCTTTCTAAGTGTTAATTTTTTTTTTTTTTAAGGGATGGTAGCATTTTCATGTCTTTTTGGGATAAGAACCGAATTACATGAATGAGTACAACTATATATATTTCTGTATATTTTTACATATATTCATAATGGATATTATGTACTTTTGTTAGTGGAGACAGAATTACAAGTTAGAATATTGTTTTAAAACTCGTAATCTCGTGAAGGTAATTTTTTTTCAAACTTTCTAT
>JAOTRH010118052.1:0-14946 GCA_034768845.1 Heliamphora exappendiculata
TCGTTGATACAAATGAGGGAAAACTATTATTGAAAAATAATTAGGCTTTTCAACTAATGTTGTATCACATGATTATAGATAGAGCAAAACCGTTGGAATAAGTAACCAACGGTACAATAGCATTAAACAAAACACACCCACAAAACATGGTCGCCGTCAGCTGGCAAAACAAACATGTTGATCATCGTCTAACATCAACCCCTTGAGTCCCTAGACTCGTCGGTCAAGTAACCAACCCAGACTTGTGTCTTACACTTAACAAATCCCTCGTATGCAGAACTCATCACGCTCCTTCCGTTCCCAACCAAACAATCGCATCGGTCCGAACAGGCCATGCCAACCAAGGCTTCTCCAATCTCTTACTCTCGTGACCACCATCTATACAAACAACCGTTATGCCAAAGCACAACACTTATCACAGTCGATAGCCACTTCTCGACTCCAAGAACTCTGCGCAGTTCCAAGTCGTCAAACAGAGCAAAAGGTCAGACTCCCAAAAGTCTACCAGAAATTTGCCATACGCATATCACAGCCGCACTATTCCGACAAAATTCTCGCTCTATCTTGAGCTAAAAGCACAACCATACACACCCACAACGGTCGACAATCCTCAACTGATCACTGCAAAGGGACTCTGTGTATCGACACCGACGCCCTTATCAACTAACATCCCTGGTCTAACAATTCGACCTCACAGGAAACACAACCCTACTGGTTCAACCATCCGTTGAAACCATACTGATTAGGTTTCCACAACCTATCATATGTATCACACTCATACGTACTCTTTTACGGTCTTTCACTACGGGAAAATACCAACCCCATCATGCGATTCTTTACGGTCTTTAACCGCGGGAGCAATCGGATCCCAAGTCACACAGATGCTTAACACCCAAAAAGCATGAAGAACCCGTCTTCCAATCACCCGATCCTGGCGATACACGTCCCTGAGTCACAACTCCAAGGGTCACAACACAGATACAAATCTACTGAGATTCCACAGTCTCAGGACACAACCAAAACCTGAACCAATCAAAACCTGGCATCTCTGTCCACCCGAGATGAAACAACTCGCAAATAACACGCACCAGACAATCGTTTACAAGACAATCGTCTACAAGAACTCTCTCTCTCTCCTTCCATCCAAAAGAAAGAAAAGGGCCAATAAGAAATCACGACCCAACCTCGGCGTACTGCCAATATGCATCAACACTTGATCCTCAACGAACCTTGTCGACCTTATCTTGAAACCATATTGACCACGGTCAAGCAGCTGCCGTCAACCCCAATCATGGTACGCAATCCATCAGCTACACCAAACTTTCAACTCTTCAGCGTCATTAACACACACGCGAACATCATCAAACTGCACACCTGGTACTACATATCCCGTTGCGCCCAAAACCTCACTTTACAAGGTTGCGCTACACAACCTAACTCCTGTTAGGCAAACCACAATCACACGTCACGACCTCGAGCCCATAGTCCAAGGCATAGCATCAAACAAAGGGAACCCATTCATGGGACCTCTCATCCAGAGTTACTAATAACCCTAACAACCATGCACACACCTTCCGCACTTCTGCTCTCAAAGTACACATCGATCACAGGCATCGTACCCTACAATTTCTCACCTATCACCCCAGATTAGCCAAATCACACGGTATACTGTTGAACCTAATTGCTCCACACTTTATTTCCGTGGGCGAACAACGTACCCATCTCTGAACCTAAGGTGGAACACAAACAACTTCCGGGCATATCACACTCGGGATACATCTTTTTAGCACTAAGCCAACCACACTGTCGAACTTGTCGACGATCCTTTCGAACCTCATGCACCTGGCATGGTTCCCAAACACGATCTCTTGATCACTAGGATATTGACCAAATCACTGACCTGTATTCCCGTAGGAATCCCACAGAACTGATACTTGTCGCAAGAACCCTTACACATTCTGATACGGCCGTAACCCATGCTCCTCCCAGCATATCTGCAACTCATACTCATTCCCACATCCTTGAGCTCGTGCACTCGTAACTCAAGTCTCAAACCTCAAAGAGGTATACAACGTCCAAGGTCATCAGAACTACTCTAACTTTCAACAACATCCTCAGATGCTACATTGACTACCGTCTACGTCCTGTTGATCACTATCAACATCCTGCTGACAGGGATATTCCCAGAACCACTCACATTCTGCTACCTCTACATACACCCGGCCAATGATTACTACGCTCCCATTCACTATGTTCTCGTCTATACGCCATCCTGAGTACACGGCTCATGATATAGTATGGCTCACGACGTACCTAATTCATCACACGACCGAAACCACGTGCACCAAAAATCCGAAAGGGATGATCACTATCCACAATCCAATCATAACAACCAATATCTAGGGTTTCCAACACCCCATTGCCCCTACTCACAAGGCTATCCATAACACATCTACAACTTCTGGTAACTTACTCTCAAGAGAAGTCAGCTACCCAAACCAAAGCCATCGACCATGCTTTGACTACACCTGAACAAAACTCTGCTCAAACACTCAACGGTTTGCCAACCGAGGCCAACCTCACATGGCTAAACCCGACTCACTAATGAGTTCCACAACATACCAGGCGAGCAACGCTCAACCCATAATTTTACCTCTGCAATTGATAACCACCGAGTCGCACGTTCAAGACCTAAACCACGGTCTCATCGTCTCGAAAGGGGTACAGGTTATAAAGAAAGAAAACATGAAACACGACAACCTAAGGTCGATCTATCATGTTATTCCCAACACATACCACATAATCATGCTAACACATAGCCATAAAGATTATGCGGACACCACACCAATACCGAGGAGATCCGACAAGAATGATGCGTCACTTTGGACAACCTACTTAGATTCCTTGTTAGAAGTTACGTCCGCGAAACGCGTTTCTAACTTGGCTCCCAAGTTTGTTAATGCAAACGCTCGAAGTCAAACTAATCAACCTAAGATCCAACCTCCATGCTCACATATTCACGACATCAACATGATTAACAACTAACATGCTATTGATCCAAACACAGGCAACCAAGCACACACACATTCTCACAAGGTGATGCACCCTCTTCCCATGGCTCATAGGTATTCGAACCCAGAGCTCTGATACCAAGTTGTCACGCTCCAAAATTCGGGGTCACGTGAAAATCCACCAAACACCAGTTTTATGAAAAATATAGATTTTTATACATTTAAATTTGCCTGTTGAAACCAATGGAATACCCACCAAAAGGATCTCTTATAAATAAATAACATACAGATCCAACATGCATATGATATATCGTCTTATGGCGTACAAAACCTGCCTTCAGGAACAGGCATACCGAAAAGAAAAAACTATAAAAGTCTTTCGCCAACGCGGGCACCACCAGAGCTACTCATGCACATCATCACCTCAAAATAGTTTTGCAAAAAATTAAATCCGTGAGCCGAAGCCCAATAGAAACAGACTATAAAGCTGTAAATCAGGAAATATGCAATCATAAAGTGGGAGCGAACTCAACCACAAACCAAAACGGTTTTCCAACAGACCACCACGAGTCTCAAAACGGTTTTATTTCACAAAATCCATGTTTTCATCCTTAAAATCAAGTGTTGCAACTAATGAAAATAATAAACCACAGTTAAGGCAAAACAGTAATCAAAACATTGTTCCCTCGCAGAATGTACCATCGCGGAAAAAAGGATGATTTAATTTTATGTATCGACTCTATCACAAGGGGACAGAGGTAACAACTATAGACTCCTGCCCATTACTTAGTCCTGAATCATTTAAAACCTGCTAGGTAATGACAAGTTCTATACGGAGCACCACGACGAAAATGCTGACTTTACGGGCCCGACAACCCGAGGGAAAAAAGAACCCAACCGACCTTTACGGGAATTACCCCGAAGGATAACAAAGGTACTTACTCTGCGCACGTGTTTAGACTTTCACCGAGAGCAACTTGTGCCAAATACACGTCATCCCGGTACATCTAAATAATCATTCTAAAAAATCGAACCATTTCACAAATATACATTATACATGTATATATAGATCCACCCATCAATATGGAGATCAAATAAAATATTTCAAAATATTTTTTTTCGTTTTCAACAAAACGTTACCAAAACTGAGACTCAACCCCAAGAGTTAGCTCCAAATCTCCAAAACATGATTTGTCGAGATTTTTCATAAAACCACCATTTTCACCGTTTTCAAGAATATCCTTTGAAAACCCAACATCCATAAGTTCAATATCATGTAATAAACCAAAAAAAGCGAAAAACATGTTTTTTATCCGAAACAAGGTTTAAACATAACACATGATATATAAGCATTTCAATCGGAAAAAAAGCGCACAACTGCATGTAGCGTAACTGACCAACCGTCACTATCACGTCCCGACAACCGGGTAACGTGAAACACCCACAACAAACTCCCAAAGAACAAGAGATTTGATAAAAAGTTCCTCAAAGGATGAAAAACAACCTTTCCCAAACATTTGGACAAAAATGGATGAAAAACGGTTTGAAAATCTTGACATACCTTCACTCTTTTAGTCATAATTTTTTCCACAAAAAGAATTTTAAAGTGAGAGAGGTGTCATTGGAAAGAAAACTTCTGGGGCTTCAATTTGAACATAAAAATGACCCCCGGACGAGGGAGATATCATCAAAACAAAATGGTTCTGCGCAGCCAGTCTGCTCGAGCGGACGTCGGGCGCTCGAGCGAGCTACCACCCGAGAAAAACCCAGATTTTCTATTCTTGAATGTTCTAAGCCCCCAAACTCTCCAACACCCACAATGATGCTTCAAAACACTTTAAAAACTACCGATTCGCATATTTTTAACACCCACAGACGTGTGCAAACTCAACCCATCAAGATCCACTGAAAGAAACATTCAAAACCCGCTTCTTTCCAACTGAAATCAACCATAAACGCCTTTTTAAACCAAAACCCGGTTTAACGAAACATCAACACGTTTTTCATGCGTTTTCAAATGATGAAACACCTTATAATTACATATAACTCCCTTGTACAGTAGTAGTATCTAGAATCTTACCTCATTGAGCCAAAAGTTTCATATCTCGATCTACGTGCAAAAATGAACTTCGTCGGAATAAAATTCTGTCTGTATGAAAGCGTAGACCACGACACCGATACTAAGAATCTGCTGTTTGATCATCGTAAACCGAACCTCGGGCCCTCGAGAAGTTAGAGAGAAGGCAAAAAAAATGGAGGAAACTTAGTAAAGAAGTTTTGAAAATATCTTTTGAAAATATCTAACTCCAGATATTTATAGGCCTCAAAAGTATTTTTTTTTGAATTTTTGAAATTCGCACCGCAACTTCCCGCAGCCCTCAGGACCAACCCCGCGTACTTATCTAAACCAAAACATGCATCAAAACCACATTTTTTATAGAATCTGAAGCCAGGCCTCCACCGCTCGAACGGACCCCTGCCGACATACTCCTCTGCCATACCACCGCTCGGGCGAAGAACCACCGCTCGAGCGGTCACCATCCAGACCCACTCTCTGCCTCCAGCCCGGTCGAGCGTACACCCACCGCTCGAACGGTCAATGCTAGGAGAAAAACTGAATAGAAGAAGCAAGATCAAACTTAAATTCTTACTCCCGTCAACACTTAGATCATTTTCCAAAAAAATAAATAAACGGGTTAGGGTTTCACAGGGGTAGTCTTATTTTGCCTTTGTATACTTTATGTGTACATGGTATATTATTTATCAAAAGGAAAATGTATTCCCAAGTATGTTACATAAGCCGTAGGTGACAATTATATATAAACCATTTCTTCAACATCATTTTTTATTGTTTATCATGAATCTAACAATTCCCAATTTGATTTGATTCACAATTTGAGAAATTAAGATTTCGATTTAGTGTAGGATTCTTGATTTGATAACTATGCTTTTGTGCGATGAGGGAGGAATGAAATGAAACGGGGTTGGAGGTGGGTGGGGTATTGGCTTTTGCAAATCAGGTTAAAGGCATAGAAGTGCCATAGTCATTTCAAAACTTCCAATATCCTTTAGGAATGTTTTTTGGGGACTTAAGATGTGCTTCGAAATTATAATAGGCACTCTGATTATTTGATTTTAACTTCAATTTGGCTGCTGATTATGGAAAATTTTCATTTTCCACTCCATTTCATCATAATGATGGATGGCTGGATGCGAATGCATCAACATTTGGTTGTTTATCATTTTTTTGCATTCCCCCTTATGTAATGAAGGAACTGCCTAGAGATGGTGAGTGGAGTCACGCATTGATGTCAGTGACCCTTTAAATGTTCACAATTCTTTGAAGAATTTTCTTTTTGTGTTGAGATGCCCTTCAGAATTTAAATTAATTGCCAGAATGAGATTACCCTAATGGTAGAGGCAGTGTTCCGCATGTTTGCATGTCTTGCAAGGGTTTATCAGTCAAGTTGCAGTTTGAAGGGACTTATTGTTGAATTCTCATTACCTTTTCTTACATGTTGCAAGTCCATAGCATTTAAGAACTGTAGGTACATCAGGCAAGAGTTTATCCTTTTTCCTTTTGGGAGGGTAAATGCCTTTGTTTGTACTGAATTTTAATAAGCAGTCTACCTTAACGTATTCTGTCTTATCATTTGCATCTTTAACTACTTCTATAATGCTCTTCTTTTGTGACTCTTCTAACTCACTTTTAGCCACATTTCCCTTATCGACACTCTAGCTTGCAGGGCTTTGAGGTTTGAAACTTGGTTGTGCTCCTCCGATTGACAGATTCCTGGAAAAAAGGAATACCTTGAGGCCGAGGATTGTACCTAGAAATAGAAGCTCTATCCCCCTCACACTATATTTGAATTAGGGGCTTTCAGGATTTATTGAAGTACTGGGCCTGGGCACAGAAGGAATCATCCCACTGTACGTTGATTGGCTATTCTAAGGAAAGAAAATATGAAGAGAAAACGTAGGTTCTAGATGTTAAAGGAATCGTCCCATTACTCTTCTTGGAATGTGAGCTTTTAGCCCACTCTTTGGAAGCGAACATGGCTCCAAGTCTAATTTTTTGAGTTAACATGTTTCTCAAAGTGAGGTAAGAAGTGGCAAATCTTGTCACGGCCGGTCTTGCTAATTTACGGTTTTTTGTGTACTTCCTCATCAAATTAAGAACCCACGAATGGCGATAAATGAAAACAATGATCATTCTTGCTTTAGTAATTGTGTCATTATGCATCGGTAGGTTACCGATATCTTTGAGCATCAAATCAATGCAATGGGCCGCACATGGAGACCAATTTTTTTTTCCTCTTTTCCATTACAAACTCATTGGCAAGAACATAAGCAAACGCACTATCCGTCACTATTTGCATCACATTTTCTTCACCAATTTCTTCCACAAAAGAATCAAGTAACTCAAATAAATTACGAGCGTCCTTAATAATTGAATTGGAGTCCACTGATTTTAAAAAAACCATCCCCATTGGACTATTAACAAGAAAATTAGTGATAGACCGCCCCTTCCCATCTTGCCACCCATCTGACATTAATGTACAACTGGTTTTTTTTTCACTCGCTTCTATACTTCTCCAATGTAACATTCATAGTATCAACTTCTTTCTTCAAGAAAGAGACTCTAACCTCTTAGCATGAATGAGGTTTCAAGCCTTTACCATATTCACCAACCGATTGTATCATAGTGTGAAACCATGGGTTTTTAACCAAATGAAATGGCAAAGCATTTGCATACATGAATCTATATATATCAATACATGGCTTTGTTCTATCATTTACCATAGAGTTCAGAGTGACTTGTTTTCCCTTTCCTTTGTTCACAAATTTATCCATTTGTCCTCTTTTAACTTTACAACCTTTTTTGTATTCAAAATACTCCACAACATCATCATCAATACTATTTCTTTGTTTCAAGTCTTCTAACAAATTTGAAATCATTTTAACAACTTCTTTCGAACATTTTGCACAAATCGCAACATTTTTACGAGTACAAGCTAGATGGTGTTTTATTCGAATCACACAACCCGAATATTCATTACTACAATAATTATACTTCAATCTTAATCTAGTGTTATCGACACCATCATCATCCACTTATTCATTAACACGTACACAATGATCCTAAGTAATGTCGATAACTTTTCTACTACTTTTCCTTTTAGGAGGCATGATTTCAATATCCAAAACAGCTGAGAATATTTCCAAAGGCAAAAAATAGTCCGAGAAGGCTAGAATAACTCTCGAGTCTCAAATGATAAAATGAAAATAGCCAAATAGAGCAGTGGAGCACAATAATAAATGCAAACAGCCAAACAGAGCACAATAGAGTAGTGGAGACTGGGTCACTAGAGCATAATGAAAAATCAGCAAATGTAAACAACCAAACAGAGAACAGCAGAGGCGTCGAAAATCTAAACCTTCGAAGTCGGTGTCGTCTCTGTCTACCGAAGTCGGTGTCGTCTCTGTTTTCTCTGTCGGCGACAATGATGCAGACCAGAGGCGTCGACAAACCCTAGCGGCTTCGTTTTCGTCTTCGACGCACAAAAAGGAGTAACAGGGAAGTCAATCTGAGACGTGAGGCGTCGAATATGATGAGATAGGCCCTAAGATTGATTAAGCGGTAAGTTTTTTGAGAGCTACGAAATCGCGCGATACTGTGTATCGTGGAATCGCGATACGAGCTAAGATGCGTAGCCATATCCTACGCTTTGTGTGTTAATAAACATGATTAAGTTGAATGAAGGCGTTAACGCCAATAGAGTACGCAACAGTTTATTTATAGAACGAGATTACACAATAATAAATGGTGTGCCTAATCACACCGGATAATAATAATAATGCCAATATAATTATAATAGAGTTAACACCCCCTCAAGCTGGTGCATATATATCTAACATGCCCAGCTTGTTACATAGATATCGAACCCGAGGACCTAGAACAGACTTAGTAAAGATATCTGCTAATTGTTCTCCAGTATGAACCGCACCGAACAACACATTACACCATTCTGATACCTATGACAAATAAAATGGCAGTCCACCTCGATATGTTTAGTACGCTCGTGGGACACCGGATTCGTGGCAATGTACACTGCAGATTTATTATCACACCAAAGCTTTGTTAGGCCATTACAGGGATCGCCCAACTCACTAAGCAATTGACGAAGCCACAAAATATCATATGTGGCCAAGGCCATGGCTCGGTATTCTGCTTCTGCACTTGACCTCGAAATCACGTCCTGCTTCTTGCTCTTCCAAGAGATAAGATTGCCACCGATAAATATAGAGAATCCAGAAGTGGACCGCCGATCAATGGAGTATTCCGCCCAGTCAGCATCAGAACACCCTTCCATCATAGAGTGGCAGTGATCACTAAAATGCAATCCCTTACTGGGATTACTTTGAATATAGCGTAGAATTCTAACCACAGCATTCCAATGTGGGACCCAAGGTGCTGCCATGAATTGGCTCACCACACTCACAGGAAAGGCTATGCCCGGTTTTGTCATTGCTGTCAGATAATTCAACTTCCCAATCATTCTCCTATATCTGTCGGGATGAGGAAAAATCTCACCTTCATCAGGGAGAAGTTTAACACTCGGGTCCATAGGTGACTCAATCCCCTTTGCATGCAATAGCCTAGCGTCAGCAAGAGTATCCAGTACATACTTCCTTTGAAAGATAAAGATACCCTTCTTACCTCGTGCCACATCGACTGCAAGAAAGTATTTCAATTCTCTCAAGTCTTTAGTTTGGAACTGAGATTGTAAAAATTGCTTCAATGCAGAAATGCCCACTGCATCATCGCCGGTGATAACAATATCATCAACAAAAACAATCAATAGAATACAACCAGCAGATGAGCGTCTATAGAACACCGTATAATCTTTGCCGGACTGTAGAAGACCAAACTGGTGCATAACCATACTAAAGTGACCAAACCACGCACGTGGAAACTGCTTCAAGCCATAAAGAGATCGATGGAGACGACAAACAAGCTGCGACCCCCCTGAGCAACAAAATCGGGAGGTTGCTCTATATAAAATTCCTCTTGCAAATCGTCATGAAGAAAAGTATTTTTCACGTCAAGCTGGTATAGAGACCAATGGTGAGTGGCAGCCAAAGACATAAACAGGCGAACATAGGCAATTTTGGCGACAGGAGAGAAGGTCTCAAAATAGTCGACCCCATAGGTCTGAGCATATCCCTTGGCAACGAGACGGGCCTTCAACCGGGTAAGAGAACCATCATGATTGACCTTGACCGTAAAGACCCATTTGCAACCAATAGCCTGCTTGCCTTCTGGAAGAGAAACGAGGGACCAGGTAGAAGTGGATTCAAGAGCGTGCATTTCCTCCAACATAGCACCTCGCCAGCCAGGGTCAGTTAAGGCATCGGGAACAGTACGAGGAATAGTGGCCTGATCGAGAGTGGCGATACAAGTCTGCAAAGAGACTGAGAGGCCCTTGTAGGAGGTAGCATAGAGAGGATGATCCCTGCAAGTGCGATAAGATTTTCGAATAGTAATAGGAGTATCACGAGCGGGGGAAGGAACACTTACCGTGGGAAGAGGATCCGCAGACGAGGAGATGGGCTCAGTTGAGAAAAGTTCAAAGGAAGCTGAAGGAGTGGAAGGAGATGGTGGAGAGGACCCCTCAGTAGGAGGAACACCTGCAGAAGAGGACAAAGGTAAGCAAGACACTAAAAAATCAAGATGTTCAAGATCAGACCGCTCACTCCCCGATACAGCTGAATCTGATGCAGAAAAGAAAGGAGTAGACTCCACAAAGGTAGCATCCCGGGACACCGAACTTGTGGAGAGATGGACAAAAGCAGTGATACCCCCTCTAAGTCTTCGAATAACCAAGAAAGATGCATTTGACAGCCTGAGCATCCAACTTCGTTTGCTGAGGATGAGTGTCACGAACATAACAAAGGCAGTAAAAAATTCTCAAGGGTAGAGAAAAAAGGCTCGTTGCAGGAGAGAGGACCGCCATCGGAATTTACCACCAAGGACCTGAGAGAAGAGTCGGTTAATTAAGTAGCAAGCCGTTAACACGGCATGTCCCCAGAATTGCTTGGGCACGTGTATTTGAAACAAAAGAGCACGAGCAGTCTCCATAATATGGTGGTTCTTGCGCTCAGCGACACCATTCTGCTGTGGGGTAGCGGGGCAAGAAGTACTGCGCAAACATTTTACCTGAGCCTGAAACTGGGTTTTCGCTTCTATACCAAATGAGAAAAAAATAGATGCTACTTCAGATTTATGTCGCATAAGATATAAGAAAGTCACACGAGAATAATCATCCACAAATATGACATAATAACGAAAATCAGAAACAGACTCTACTGGACACGGCCCCCAAACATCTGAATGAACTAAAGAAAAAAGAGCCGAAGCTCGTTTATTGACCCGGAATAATAAAGGCACACGCAGGTGCTTTTCCAACCGACACGACTCACTCAATATGTGAAATAGAGCGAAAACTAGGACACAGACTATGTAAACTAGATATAGATGGATGCCCCAGACGACAATGAGCGTTAAAACTAGGAGAGGGAACTACTGAGCAGGTCGTAGCAGCCACCTCCTCCACCAAGTAAAGCCCACCCGAAACTCGACCTCTACTAATAATCTTCCTCGTCGTAAGATCTTGAAAAACACAGCCATCAAGATAAAAAATCACACAGTAGTTGAGATTATTAGTGAGCTGACTGACAGATAATAAGTTAAATGGATTTCTAAGAGTATGTAAGACATTAGATAGGGTTAAGGAGGGTGTGGGAGTAGCGACTCCACGTCCCTTAACTGTTAAGGAAGATCCATTAGCCACAAGAACACCACGATGGCTAGGAGTCACCTGATAGTCAAATAATATACCTGCGGAACCAGCCATATATGATAGGAGGCACCTGAATCAATCACCCAGGAAGATGGAGTAATCGCCGGACATGCACTAGGATTGCCTGCGAAGGTAGCAGCAGCAGGGGCAGGAGGACTAGGGCTAGTAACTTGAGACTGAACATACTGCTCATATTCAGCTGAGGTCATGTCTAGGAGTGGCTTCTGAGAAGAGGAAGACGAATCTACCTGGGGGTACTCGACAGTAGAATTAGCCACGGGGGACGGTCTTCCATGTAGTTTATAACACTGACTGCGAATATGACCCTGAATCCCAGAATAGTGGCAAGAACGAGTCTCACGAGCCCCCCACCTGTTAGACCTCCATCACGGCCCCTACCACGGCCACGGCCACGGCCACGAGTTCCATTGTCTCCTCGAGAAGCAATAAGGGCAGACTGATCAGTAGCATCGGAGGAAGGTCGGGTGTCGTCATAGCGCATCGAACAACTCACCCGACGGAAAGTCTCAGATAATGTAGGAATATCTGTCCCAGCAAAAATCTAGGAATGAGCCGTGTCATATTCAGGATCCAAACTAGCTAAGAAACACACGACGAGAATCTGCATTCACTGTTCTTGAAACTTGCTGATATAACTGGTGAATGGAAGAAGCCGATCAAACTCGTCGGCAAGCATTTTAAATCTCATAAAGTGCTCCTGAAGAGGACGACCAATCTGTTGTGAGCAGAAAAAGCCTCGCATCACATTATAAAGGCGCGGTAAGTCATTTGTGGAAGCATAAATATCCTCTAGAGCCCCTCAGATTTCTTTTACAGTATCGGCGCTGGCAACCAAAATCTTGACATTGCGGTCCATGGAATTCATAATCTGACTGAAGAGACGAGCATCGTCTCGTATCCAGGTACGATAAAGAGGAGAACTAGGATCGGGGGCATCGTCAAATAAGTGGGAATCCAATTCCATGCCTTGCAAAGATTTCAACACATTCTTCTGCCATAAGGGATAAGCAGAAGCACCGTCAAGCTTCTCATCGACAAGCCGAGTAGAAGAAGAGAACACCTTAGTTCTCATTGGTCTCCCGGTATCCGTCAGAGACTCAGCAGTCCCAGAAGTCCGGGTAGCAGACCTATCGCCCTCCGATGACATTCTTGTTTAACTACCAGAGAATCCACAACCAGACAACCCTCATTGCATCAACAAAAATTAGACAACACAGATCTTGGTGGTGAATGAAAAACAGGCCATTGTACGGATGAATGAAGGGACGCAGTGAGGGAGACGGAAAACACAGAACTGCTGAGACAGGTGTGACTGTTCTGGCGACTGGCGACTTTTTTAGGTTTTCGGTGACTGTTTAAATGGTCGGAGACTCTGTTCGGAGCACGATCGGTGACTGTTTAGTGGGTTTTTGGTGGATTTCGGCGACTGGTAGGGTGGCGGCAACTGAGCTCGGCGACGACAGTGATTGTCGGCGCAAGAGGTGGTGGTGTTGGTGGGTTTCGGCGCTAGGGGTAGTGCGACGAGAGGCTGGGAGCCTTGCTGGAGGGACGACGATCCTCGCTGGGTGTGCGAAGAGGAGCGGCGAGGGGCTAAGGTGGTCTGGTAAGGGTCGTTGGGTGGTTGTTAGGACTGACGGCGACTGGCAGCTACTGGTGTGTGGTTTCCGGCGACGATTTGGGTCTGGCTGCTAGGGTTTAGGTGGCGGCTAAGGTGCTAGAGGTCCGGTGGCTCTGATACCATGCTAATAGACATGATTAGGTTGAATGAAAGCGTTAACCCTAATAGAGTACGCAACAGTTTATTTGTAGAATAATGAGATCACACAATAATAATTGGTGTGCCCAACTACACCGGATAATAATAATAATAATAATAATAATATAATTATAATAAAGTTAACATTGTGGCCTAGTACGATACGCATAGCGATTCGTATAGATTTTGCTTCGATACGATACGTATTGTACGATACGTATTGTGTATCGTACGATTTTGATTACACTGCTTATAACCTCCTCGAATTTTTTAGTGGGTGCGCTACCTCAGACTTGAAAAAAAAAGGGCTTTGATTTGATCTTGGACTCTATTCCTAGCTGGGTGCCCCCATTTTCTCTCTCCCAATCATGAATTATTGGTTTTTGATTTCGCTGTCGTGTCGGCCTCATCCTTCGTTTTTTTCCCTCTTGTTTGTTGAGTCCGCCAAAAGAAAGGAGTGCAGATTTTTTTATGGCGTACTGTAACTCAAGATTTGGTCAGGGAACTGATTCAGATATAATCTAGGAAGCACAACTACGGCATATGGATACGATACGATATAGGTACGGCTTAGATAAGTTTGTAAAACAATTTATTTTTTAGAGTTTGTAGTATTCTATTATTTATAAAACTAAACCAAAAGTAAGAGTTAATTCATTTTGTTTTTACTTCTTATTTTAAAACGTTCAATGACTATCTAAATGAAGAATTCTCATTAGGCATGAAAAAATATCTTGCTGGTAGTACATTTATAACAATAAAACCAAATGATCAACAAAATGAAAAAATAAAAAATAAATTTTGAAACGTATTAAAAAAAAATATCCCATCCGTATCCAAAACGTACCCTGTGCGCATCCTCCCCCCGTAGCTCGGGCGTAGCCAAAATGTATCCGAAATTGAAAGAATAAGAAATTATTTTTAGATACTTCTCATGTTTATCCGATACATATCTCTGTGTATCGGGTGTGTTTTGATATTCAATACGTATCCAATACTTGTATGGCACTATTTTCAAAGTATCCGTGCTTCATAGGATAGAATACACACGTTTTAGCAACCTAACTTAAGCCACTTATCTCTGATTTGGTTCCTCTATTTCAGCCTGAAAAGTGGTCCTTCAACTCGCACACTGTCTTAAAGAACAGCGAGCAGGCACCAAGGTAAATAGCCCATGCATTGCTTTATTCTTTTGCCAAATTTCTCTTTTTTATTGTAGTGTTTTGAAGGGCAAGCTGCTTGAAATTTAGCCTGATTTTGAGATAAGGACATTTGAATGATGAATTAGTCCAAT
>JAOTRH010118063.1:0-12293 GCA_034768845.1 Heliamphora exappendiculata
ACCTCTTCGCCGACCGGGACCCAGGAGAGGGTCGAGAAGAACGCCTCGAGCGCCTCGACCTCGCGCGGGCGGACGCCTGCCAACAGCTCGAAGCGGACGACCTCGCTTGCCAGGAGCGGCTCGCCGTCCTCGACCAAGCCCGTCAGCAGGTCAACCGCCGCCTCGGATCCCCGCAGGTGGTCGACCGCGACACTGGTGTCGAGTAGTTTCACCGCACGCCGAGGCGGGTGAGCCGCTCGTTCACGTCGCCCGAGCGGATCTCCTCGACGTATGCGGCTCCGTCGCCGGATCGGCCGCGCCAGGAGCCGGCGCTCGCCCGTAGCGCCCGCAGCCTCTCCTCCGCCGGCTGGCCGCCAAAGGTGGCGCGGACGGCGCGGCGGATCAGCTCGGACCGCGAGGCGCCGGTTTCGCGGACGGCGCGATCGAGGAGCGTCAGCTCCTCATCGCCGAGATAGATCTGGGTGCGTGCCATGGTGTCACTGTACATCGGGCGGTGTCCTTGTGGACCATCGCGTCGGGCTCGCTGAATCCACCGGATGCAATCGCTCCTTCCCTTGCCAGTGGGCATCGGTTCTCGATGCCCAAAGGATGAGAAACGTCTGATCGATCAGCGAAGTACCCCTCGAACTGAGAATCTCTCGCAATGGTTCCCCCTTCGGAAAGTGGCGAAATCGCCTTCTTTCAAATCGCCGCGGCACTCATCCCGCTGCTCGTGTTTTCAGGAATCGTTGCCGAGCGGCACAGGCCCGGAAAAGCAGACGGCCCCGTCAAGCTGACGATCGGCGCTATTGCGGTTGTAGTGCTTGGGGGGCTAGGCGTAGCGGCGGAGGTGATCTGTCTTCGCGGGCTGATAGCCGGTTCGGGACACTGGTTCTGGATTCCATTCGTGGCAGCCGTGTTGGCAATTGGACTAGCGACGGTGGTCGGATTCGCATGCTGGCCTTGGATGAAGGAGCTGAACCCCCACGACGAGACAGAGGAGATGACTGCCGCAAGACGCAGAGCAAAGCTCTGGGGTGTCGTCCTTGCGATTTCGTCGGTTGTTGTGATTACGGTTGGACTGGGGGCTACCTACTTCATCGTCCTCACGGCTACCGAAACCGATACGCGTGCCAAGCACGAACAGAAGGTCACCGAACTGAAGGAACAGGCGGCCGCGCAAACTCGGGCGATCCAGCGTCGTGTGCGCTTCCTCGAGTACGGCTTAAGCCGTTCCATCGCTGCGCGCGTCCAGGCGCGCTCACTTCTCCGGGCCGATGCAAGCGCGGTGGTAAGCCTGAAAGCACAGATCTCTCAGGGAGGGGCCCCAGGAATCACGCAGGCGCCCCTTGCGATTTTCCGGCACAGGCTTGAAGTTGTTGCTCGACTTGAGTCCGCGGATCGCGATGCGATGACGGCGGCTTCGGAACATGCAACTGACCTAGCGCGCCGACTCACGGATGCGCGACATTCCCTGGCGGCATTCGAACTCGGTACCGCTGAATGAAACTGTCGCGACGTCGTCGACGATCATCGAGGGCTTGCGGTCGCGGTCGGGCTCGACGTAGCGGAGCCACTCGTCGTCGGCCGCCTCGGAGAAGGCGATGCCGGTCTTAACCAGGCCGGGCCGACCTTCCGCTGCACCTGGCGGCCGTCCAGCACATAAACCCATTCCAGTCCGGCCTCGGGACACATTGGGGGCCTATTTCGGCGCTTCAGGAATACGCGTCCAAGGTGTGGCTGTTGCTGCGCTTTCGAGAGCCGACGATCGGACTTGAACCGATGACCCCTTCATTACGAAGGGCTTTCTAGAGCCAAATCTGGGCCGTTCAGGCACGGTTCTGTCCGAGTCGTCGGGCTGGTTTCGGGTCAGAATCGCAGAGTTGGGGACATATTTCGGGACACTTTTCCAGGAGCGCGTCTGCTGGGGAGAATTACGCTCCTCGCGATGGAGGCTTTTGAGTCATTTGTGGCCCTCGCGCTCGAAGCGGAGGACTTTGTTGTGTCCCCAGGAGTGAAGTTTCGCGTTAAAAGACAAACGCGCAAAGCAGCCTACGCGGAGTTGCAGACTCACGGGTACGAGGTCGACCTCGTTGCAGCGCGTGGAGATCGACTGGTGTTGGCGACGGTGAAGTCGTTCTTCGGGTCGGGCGGCGTACGAGCGGACCATGTAACCGGGGAGACGCCGGTGGATCGTTTTCGAAAGCGCTATGTCTTGCTCAACGATCCAGATCTCCGCCGAGACGTCGTGCGCCTGGCCGCTCGCCGCTATGGCTATCGCGTCGCTCAGGTCCAACTGCGCCTCTACGTGGGTCGGTTCGCAGCACCCAAGCAGGGCCATCACGAGCAACAGATAAGGGCGTGGGCGAAGACGCAGAAGGTTGGGAAGGGAGCAATTGAGGTTGTGGACGCCGCCGAAGTCGTGGAAAAGGTGCGGGTCGAGGCCGGTGAAAAGCAGTACCGCGACAACCCCGTCTTGGTCACGATGAAGGTTCTCGATGCCGCTGGTCAGCTTCTCGCCGTCCCCAAGAATTGACCGATTTCGGGTCCTCTACCCTTCGTTGGATGGGAACCTCTTCGAGCACTCAGCCACCGCCCACCGTGCGCTGCGGGAAATGTGGAGCCAGTCGCTCGGCGTCTGTTGCGCAGACGGTGCCTCGTCGTCCCTGCGCGGTCTGCGGATCGACGGCTATTGCCGTCGGACTGGGCCTTGCGGAGGAGACCAGCACCGCAGATCGAGTTGCCGTGGTCCTGCGCCCGCAAGAAGCGGTGGCGGACTGGCACCGGCGCTGGCAAGGGATTTCCAAGGATCTGACCACGCTTACGGGGATCCACGCAGAGCAGTTGTCGGGAACCGCAGTAGAGGCCGCGCGCGACCAGATGTTGTCGTTCTATGTGCGCGCTTACCACGTCAAGGATGCCCTCGTCAGAGAAGCGCCCGCCCTCGGCTTGACGAAGCAGGCAATCGAGGAAGCGATCGACGCCGACCCAGCGCTCGCTCTGCTCGCCGATGTCGCGAATCTCGCCAAGCATGGAAAGCTCACTAGAGTTCGCAGCGGCGGTGCTCCAGTGTTCGGCTCGCCTCAGGGGGCGGCAGTTTCGGGCGCCGAGGGCTGGCGCCTTGAGTTTCGGATCGCGCATCTCGGCACCGACCTCGATGCCGACTCCGTGGCTCGAGACGCTGTGGCCGCCTGGCGTCGTCAGCTTGAAGCCTGGAGCCTCCTGTAGGAGGACCCGCACAGAGCTTGAGCGGCGAGATCGAGCCAGCACCGAGATTTTGGAGCAGCCTTGAGTCGTCCAGAGATAGACGAAGATCAGCTCGATCGCATATACGAGGCGCTCGGCGACGTTAAACGGGTGCCGCCGTTCAACGTCGCGGCGGACCTGGGCGTCGTTATAGACGAGTTGATCGAATGGCTCGACGACGATCGGCAATGGATTTCCGCGCACTCGTCCCAGTGGGTTTCGTTGCTCGATGATCTAAGCGGCGCCCGCGCCGCCGCTGGTCCGGCGACGCAGATACACCTTGATGGCGCGACTCTCGCCTGGGACGAATTGCGAGTTGTTCGTGGGGCTTTGCGGCGCCACCAGAAGCGAGGCCCCGATCCTGCGATTCGTCGACGTCTTCGCCGCGCCGCGGACAGCATCGGTGAATTGATCGCTGCGCCCGCGGCACTGGATGCCATCTGGGTCGATCTCGTGACCAGTGCAAGTAATGCAACCGCCGCCAGGCGAGCGAGAGATCTCTTTCTACTTGCTGGGCGGCAAGGTCATGACGGGATGGACTTGACTCGATGGCTTCGCGAAATCCTGGCCGACCGACTCGTGGCGGTGCGGCATGCTCAAGGCAAACCTCGTGGGGCTACGGAACCGCTCGACCTGGCTGGCTTATCGCCGACGGAGCGGATAAATCTGGCTGGTTCGATTCTTCCCAATGCTCCTCGCCGAGCAGACACTGTCGTCTGGTTGAAGTACGCGCTGGCCGCAATCGGTCCTGAGGTCCTCCGCATCGGGGATGCCGTCACCTTCTATCGCCAGGACTATCTGCAAGACGCGCTCAGTCCTGAGCCAGCATCTGAGTTGCCTGCCGAGCTTCATAGCGAAACGACGTTCGGAGGCGTTGAGAGCCTTGCTTCGTCAGCGGGGGTTGATGCAGAGGTGCCATGCGTGATCGTTCGTGTAGCAGTGGGCAACGTGCACGTCGCCGAATCGTTGGATCTCGCCAGGGAGACCGCGGAGGTCGTCGTCTCGCTTGCCACCCTGCATGGCACCGACCCCTCAATTTGGGTCTTGGCGAAGGATCACGTCAAATTTCTTGACGGACGGGAAGGAGGATCCTCAGCACATGCCCCAGACGTTCTTGGTGCGACTCTCGACCAACAATCGGCGATCAACAGTGATCCGATGCCCGAGGTCTTCGATGCATGGTCGGACGAACTGGAGCCTCACCTACCGCTGCGAAATCCCGGTCTGAGGCGGGCGGCACAGTTGGCGCTCTGGTTGCGTCGCGCACGCCAAGCCTGGGAGCCCGGCCGGCTCGTCCTATGTGATCGCATTTTCGAGCAGGTTTCAGGTTGGGCTGGGGTGATAGAGCGAGGTACGTTCATCCACGGCTACCTTCGACTGCCCTGGGCGCTTGGACTGGTCCGGCTGGAGTTACGGAACTGTTGGTCCCAAATAGCGTCCTCCGATTTCAGGCCCTACAGCGATGTCTCAGCCGAGGCGTGGGAGGAAATCAAGGCAGATCCAACGCTGGAATACCGTGACATGGGTCAAGGCTGGCGGGTCAACCTCCGGGGGGTTCTAGAGCGGATCGATTTCTTGATCGAGCGAATCGAGCCGAACACCAGCCTTCATGAGCGAGCCTCTCTTCTCAGGCGGCGAACCGAAACCGGCAAAGCGGCTGCTCGTTGGGTCGACGAGCTGCTCGGGGATTTCGATGTCTTCGAGAAACGGGCCAGAAGGCTTCGCAATTCACTAATCCATGGGGGTCCGCTTAGTGATGACTCCGCCCGCTCGGTGCTCACCTTTGTCGACTGGCTCGCCGCCGACGCGCTGACCACCTCGATCAGAGGCTTCCTCCGAGACGGCGACCTCGTCGGCCACTTTCTGGACCGTCGGACCAACTTCGAGGCTCGCCTGTCGGCGCTTCGCCGCGATGAGCCGCCTGTCACGACGCTTTTCTGGGACGAAGGATGAGCCATGGGCACCTCTCGGTCCTCAGGGCTAGCGTGAGTGTTCTTCGGAGCGTTGTGCGAGTTCGCTGATCTTCACATCGAGAGCCCCCGCGATCGCTGCCGCAGTTCCCCACGTGGGGTTCGTCTGTCCGCGTTCGATCTTCGACAAATGGGCAACGGTTATACCTGCCGCCTGCGCCGTGTCTTGCTGCGTCGCGTCTCGCGCCTGACGGAGCTGCCGGATCGCCGCGCCCAAGGCTGGCTGAGGGTTCCTCGACTCACTCACGATGGGAACGGTTTCACAGATTCGAGGAGATGCCCAAGGTAGCGCTATAGAACTTGTGCCAAGGAACTTCATACGCTACGGTGTCGATACAGACAAAAAGCGCCCCCGCGCTGCGTGAACAGCCGGGGGCATGGCACAGGAGGTATTCGCTCCCATGCACCCGCAATGTATTTCGGGAGGCGCCGACACGTCTCCCTCGCGTCGCGAGCGCGATCCCCAGGACCTCTACGAAGCCGACCAACGCGGCCTGCTTGATCTGCTTCTCGCAGAGTTCCCTGCCGTCCTCACCTACCGCGAGGCGCTAACCGCACGGGTCGAGGACGCCGAGGACTTCGGAGAGGCCGACCGGTTCTCCGGCGCCGTCCACGGACTCCTCGCCGCTGGCCTCCTGGTCCGCCAAGGTGAACTCCTGATTCCGAGCCGTCCCGCCCGCCAGATGGTCGGGCTCGGCTTCATCCTCGGCTGATGGAGGCGACCGCGAAGCAAGTGGCCGCGATCCTTGGCCCGCGCATCAGACGCATCAGGCGCGGCCTGGACATGAGCCAGGAGAACATGGCCGACAACGCCCAGATCCACCGAACCCAGATCACCGCGATCGAGTGGGGCGAGCAACTGCCGCGCATCGACACCTTGATCAGGCTGGCCGGCGGGCTCGGTGTCTCGCCCTGCACCCTCCTCGACGGCATCGCCTGGGAGGTCCGCGGAAGCAGGCCGGGCCGGATGGTCGAGAAGGGTCAGGGCGCCGATGCCTGAGATCCCGCAGCCGTCACGACGATTCGCAGCGAATATGCGGCGGTTGCGCGAGGAGGCAGGGCTCACGCAGGAAGAGCTTGCGTTCCGCTCGGCGATCCATCGGACCCAGATCAGCCTGCTTGAGGGAGGCAAGCGGATGCCGCGCGTGTTCACGCTCGTCTGTCTCGCAGGTGCACTTGCCGTCATGCCCAACGACCTCCTCGACGGAATCGCCTGGGAGCCAATCGTGTCGATCAGCGGCGGCCTGGTCGTGATCCCGGCCGAGGGCGACGGCGGTGGTTAGCGGTGCCTCTCCCGCCGTCGGCGAGCGCTTCGGCGAGAACCTCCGCCGTGTCCGTCGACGGGAAGGTCTCTCGCAGGAACAGCTCGCCGGGCGGGCCGGCCTCCACCGCACGGAGGTCGGCCTGCTTGAGCGCTCCGGCCGGACCTGTCGGATCGACACGCTCCTTCGGTTGGCCGGGGCGATGGCGGTCGGCCCGGGGGAACTGCTCGACGGAATCGTCTGGGTTCCCGCGCCCGAAACCGAAGGAACCTTCACCTTCAATTCAAGGCCATTCAGAGATGCAGGAAGGCAGATATCGATCCCAAGAATCGAGCAGTCAGAGATCACCTGAAGAACCCCGAAGCCAAAGGCACCAGAGCTACCGAGAAGACGCATCAGAGGTCAACCAGCCGAGCCAGCGACCACCCAACAGCAGAACCCCTCACGCACTATCAGTTCGCCTCCGGCGAACTGATCTCACCACCCGCCCCGACCACAGCTCAGTAGGCCGGCCGCAGCCCGGCGAGCATCGGGAAGTGACGAACGTTCGTGGTAAGCAACTCTGCCTCCAGAAGGACTGCCGTCGCGGCGATCAGGTAGTCGGCGTCGTCGATGCCGGAGTGGGATCGGCGGTGACGGCGGGCAAGCTCGCCGGCGGCCCGCGCGACCTCTTCGCCGACCGGGACCCAGGAGAGGGTCGAGAAGAACGCCTCGAGCGCCTCGACCTCGCGCGGGCGGACGCCCGCCAACAGCTCGAAGCGGACGACCTCGCTCGCCAGGAGCGGCTCGCCGTCCTCGACCAAGCCCGTCAGCAGATCGACCGCCGGATCCGATCCGCGCAGGTGGTCGACGGCGACGCTGGTGTCGAGCAGCTTCACCGCACGCCGAGGCGGGCGAGCCGCTCGTTCACGTCGCCGGAGCGGATCTCCTCGACGTATGCGGCGCCGTCGCCGGATCGGTCGCGCCAGGAGCCGGCGCTCGCCCGTAGCGCCCGCAGCCTCTCCTCCGCCGCCTGGCCGCCGAAGGTGGCGCGGACGGCGCGGCGGATCAACTCAGATCGCGATGCGCCGGTTTCGCGGACGGCACGGTCGAGGAGCGTCAGCTCCTCCTCGCCGAGATAGATCTGGGTCCGACTCATGGTGTCACTGTACATCAGGCGGTGTCCCTATGGCCCACCTCGGGGCGGGCTCGCTGAATCGACCGGATGCAAATCGCGCCTTCCGTTGACAACGGGGGCATGGACTCTCGATGCCATCCGGTGCAACTGCCGCCCGCGTCGGCCAATCGGGGCATGGCGGCCGAGACCCACCCGGTGCACGCGCCCTGCTCGCGGGTCAACGGGGGCATGGCGAAGACCCACGACGGATTCCGCGGGCCGCGCGGACGTTCTCGCTGATGCTCTCGATCGGCAAGCTCGGCACGGGCCAAGAGTCCTACTACCTGGAGAAGGTCGCCGAAGGCGCGGAGGACTACTACTCCGACGAGGGCGAGGCGGAGGGCGACTGGCTCGGCGCCGCAGCCCGCGACCTCGGCCTGGAGGGCAAGGTCGAAGGTGAGCAGTTGACGGCGATGCTGACCGGCCGGAACCCGGCCGACGGTGAGCCGCTCGGGCTGCGGGCGGTCGGCGGTCGTGGGCCGATCCCCGGGTTCGACCTGACCTTCTCGGTGCCGAAGTCGGTCTCCCTGACCTGGGCGCTCGGCGGCCGGCCGGCCGCGGCCGAGGTCGCCGAGGCCCACCAGGCCTCGGTCGCCGCCGCGCTCGACTACATGCAGCGGGCCGCCTGCTGGACCCGGCGCGGTGCCGAGATCGAGTTCGTCCCCGGCAACGGCTTCCTCGCCGCCGCCTACGTCCACCGCTCCAGCCGGGCGGGCGATCCTCAGCTCCACACCCATGTCCTCGTCGCCAACGCGACTCAGGGGCCGGACGGTCGCTGGACGCGGCTCTACCACCCGGCGATCTACGACCACGCCAAGACCGCCGGCTACATCTACGGGGCGAACCTGCGCCACGAGCTGACCGAACGGCTCGGGGTCCGCTGGCAGGAGGTCAGGAACGGCATCGCAGAGATCGAGGGCTTCGATTCCGAGCATCTGCGCGCCTTCTCCACCCGCCGCCAGGAGATCCTCGAGGCGGCCGGCCCGGACGCCACGGCTCGCGCCCGCCAGGTCGCCGCCCTGGAGACGCGCAGGGCGAAGGAGCGCGATCTGTCCGACCTCAACCTGCGCGAGCGCTGGAGCTCCAGGGCGGAGGAGATCGGCCTCGACCGCGAGGCGATCGGCGCGACCTTCGGCCGCGGGCGACAGGCGCCGGACGGCACCGTTTCGATCGCGGCGGTCGAGGCGACGGTCACCGCCCATGCCTCCCACTTCGACCGCCGCGACGCGATCCAGGCCGTCGCCCAGAACCTGCCCGCGGGCGCCCCGGCCGCCGAGGTCGAGGAGCTGGCCGACGCGTACCTCGCAGGCGAGGGCGTGATCGCGATCGGCCATAGCGCCAAGGGAACCGTCTTCACCACGATGCGGATCTGGGAGCTTGAGCGCCGGGCGCTCGCCGGCGCCGCGGCGATGGCGGCTGCCGACGACCGAGCCGTCGCCGGCGAGCTGATCGCCGCCAGGGTGATCGCCAAGCGTGGCTCTCTTAAGGCCGACCAGCGGGCGATGGTCGAGCGCCTGCTCACGGGCGGTGAGGGCCTCGCGATCGTCGTCGGGGAGGCCGGCACCGGCAAGACCTATGCCGTTCTCGCCGCCGCCGAAGGTTGGTCGGCGGCCGGGGTCGAGCTGCGGGTGGCGGCGCCGACCTGGCGGGCCGCGAACGTCCTGCGCTCCGAGGGGCTGCCGACGAGTACCAGCGTCGCCCGCCTGCTCGGCGAGTTTGACCGGAAGGTTGCTGGTGGAAGGCCGGCACTCGCGTCCGACTCGGTCCTCCTGATCGACGAGGCAGGGATGGTCGACTCGGCGACGCTGGCGCGCCTCCTCGATCACGCCGAGGGGGCGGAGGCGAAGCTCGTTCTCGTCGGCGATCCGGCCCAGCTCGGCGAGATCGAGGCGGGAGGCCTCTTCGCCTCGCTGGTCGACCGTGCTGAGCCGATCGTCCTCGACGAAGTGATCCGCCACAGCCACGAGCTCGACCGCGAGGGGGCGCGGCGGATCCGCGAAGGGCGCGGGGGAGAGGCGCTCGCGCTTTATCGCGCCGACGAGCGGGTGATGATCGCCGAGACGCCGGAGGCGCGCCGCGAGGCGATGGTCGCCGACTGGTGGCAGAGCCACGGCGCCGGCGAGGATGCGCTGATGGTCGCGAAGCGCAACGCCGAGGTCGAGCGGTTGAACGCATTGGCCCGCGAGGTGATGAAGGCCGAAGGTCGACTCGGGGAGGTCGAGATCGAGGTAGGGGAGGCCCGCTTCGCCGCCGGCGATCAGGTCATCACTCGCGTCAACGACAACCGCGCCGGGATCTACAACCGCGAGCGCTGGCGGGTGGCGGAGGTCGACCCGGTCGGTCAGACCGTGGTGTTGGACGGAATCGACACCCGCAGGCGGTTGTGTGTCGATTCCGTCTACCTGGGGGCGGTGAACCCGAACGACGGGGCGCCGTCGCTCCAACATGCCTACGCCGCCACCACCTACCAGGCGCAGGGGGCGACGGTGGACCGTGCCTACGTGATGGCCGATCCCTCGATGGACCGCCAGGAGTTCTACGTCGCGGCATCGAGGAGTCGCGAGGAGACGTGGTTCTACGCCACCCCCGAGATCCAGGTCGAGCGCGAGGAGTACGCGCCACGCTCGCCCCACCTGCGCGAAGGCCTTGAGCACATCGCCGAGGCGGCCGAACGGAACGGCGCCCAGGTCTCGGCGCATGACCAGGCGATGCGCTCGGCGCTCGCGAAACTGCCGAGCGAGGAGCTGGCGCTGCGGCGTGTCGAGCTGCGGGCCGAGGTTGGCGCCGAGGAGGCGAACCAGCAGTCGCGTCAGCTGCTCGGCGAGCGCATCGCAGAGACGGAGGCTCGTCTGAGGCGGATCGAGGCCGATCGGCGCGACCTCGGCGAGCCACCGATGGGCTGGCGGCGAAGGGATCAGCGCCAGGCTCACGCAGAAGAGGCGCGGCGGCTCGACGCAACCGCCGCGAGATCGCGGGAGGCGGCCGAGAGGATGCGGGCCGAACTCGGAGCCTCGCCGCCGGTCGAGCACCAGGCGCGAGCGGAGTCGGCGGTCATCGACCATCTTCTTGCCGAGCGCGAGCGAGCCGCCCTGGCGGCGGCGCGCGTCTCCCCGCCCGACTACATCGTCGGGGAGCTGGGTGAGCGGCCGACCGACGCGGCAAGGCGGGCGACCTGGGATGCGGCGGTGCGGGGGATCGAGGGCTACCGACAACAGCACGGCATCCGGGACAGAGACACGGCGCTCGGGGCGGAGCCGAGCGATAGGGCGGCGCGGCTGGCGCGGGAGCGTGTAGCCGAGTCGATCAGACGCGCACAACGACGGCTTGAGTTGGAGCGGGTGCAACGGATCGAGAGGACGCGAAGCATGGAGATCGAGCTATGAGCGCAACCAGGGATCGCGGGCCGGCCGCCTTCGAGCGCCCGACCGCCGAGGAGGGCGGCCTCCTCGCGGAGCCGTTGATGACCGCCGCGGAGGCGGCGCGATTGCTGCACGTCCCGCGGAGCACGCTTTAGGAGCTGGTCCGCTCGCAGGGACTACCGCACGTGAGGATCGGCAGTCGCGGGATGCGGTTCACCCGTTCGGATCTCGCCCGCTGGGTCCGCGAGAACTCATACGGCTCCTAGCGCGGGACTGGTTTCTAGGATGCGTGGATCGTGTTGGGCTCTACATCGACGCCTTCAATCTCTACTACGGGGGAGGGAGTCCTGCGGCCGGGGCGCCGCCAGCTGGCGCTGGCTCGATGCGCCGCTCGCTTCTTGGGGCGGAAACGACCCACCGTTCTCCAAAGCGCGGCCGCGTCAGGCGGTAAAGGCGAGCACAGCAGCTACCACTGAGGCCGCCACGGCGATGACCCAGCATATGGCGAAGACCTTCATCACACAGCCTCGTCGTTCCTTAACTTTCTTGCCGGCATCGGGCGCCGTCAAATCCTTGTCCTTTGCCATGTACTTCGCCTGAAGGGTCGCATCGTCGCTCCACAGCCCGACGAACGCCACGCCTGAGGCAGCTGCGCCTAGTGCCGCCGCAGCTGCCGCGGCACCCGCGACGTAGTCGGGGCTGGTATCGCCTTGATTCGCGACCTCGGCAAGGATCAGACTCAGCGTCATTGAATCAGGGAAGTAAGGCCGGGAAGTTGGCGTAGCCGGGCAGATCTGCGACCAGTTCGAGGCACCCCCGTCGCGGGTCGTAGAGGCCGTCGAGGATGCCGGTTACAAACTCGGCCGGGAACTCGAATCTCTGTGAACCCTCAACCCGAAGCAGGTCGATCCCAACAAGAAATGGGCCTCCGACCTGGCGCACTCCCAATGGCACACGTTCCTCGTAGAGTGGCTCCCCGGTGACGTGGCGAACGACGAGGTCACCGGTGATTGAGTCAGCATCGCGGCCACGAAGTAGCATCACGTGCTCGTCCAGAACCACCCGAGATTCTCGCTCGGCACCTATTAGGACTCGGTAGTTTCGTAGACCTTCGAAGTCGCCCTGCTCGTAGGTACCCGTCTTGAATAGGTATGGGGTGCCGCCCAGTTCGGCGCTTTCCACGGGACCATCCATGGCCACTTCGTCGGTCACATAGGAAACCCAATAGACCGTCTGGGGACAGGGAACCGCTTGGTCCCACGCCTCTACCAGCAACTGCCTTTCAAAGGGAAGGTCACAGGCGAGCCCATTGTTCCCGTAG
>JAOTRH010118074.1:0-14944 GCA_034768845.1 Heliamphora exappendiculata
ATTATAATTGCACTCCAACCCTTACTCTCAAAACTGAAGTATTCAAACTCATGTTATTAAATATTTGTTTATTCTTTCAACGCTAAGATTTTCGATACCCACCGATTAAATTAAATTACTAACAATTATATTTAACCGATTTTTTAAATAAATTTGTTAAAATCTTCCGTTTAATTTATTTAACTGCTGAATAAATTAATCCGCCTGCAAGATTTGACTTGCTCAAAACTTATAAACTTTTTTAAGGAGATATTGTCAATCTTGATATTTCGGGTCGTGAATTTCATCAATAATTAATATTCACCATATAATTAATATATTTATTCAACTCACGAAATTATAGACCCGTAAAAGATTGCACCTTTAATGAATCAAAATAACAAATATTAAATATACGTAAATAATTAATTATTTCGGAATTAGGAGTATAAGCACTTATAATAACTATGGGATGTAAATTAATTTATATAATTAGTAAAAAATTAATTACCTCAACTTGGTCCTGTTCAATACAAACAAAGTATACTAGCACAGCAAGTCGGAATAATAAATGACGCTATTATCTGTTCCTTGTAATCAATACATGTTTACTAAAACTCTGTGCTACAGTTGTACCGATGGTTTGTCCAATTCCATCTAAACTGTGAATCAAAATTTTATATTCCACAAAAACTTTTAATTTAATCTTCTGTGTTCAGGCCGAACTATACACACCAGATTAAATATTATTTAGAATAAAAACATCTATACACGATATCAAATAAATAGTAAAATGCATACATTACTCATTAATGATTCTTATAAAATAAAAATAATAATTTTATTAAAAAATAAAAATAATAATTTTATTAAAAAATAAAATAAAATACTAAAAATTAAAATCATAAATTTTAGTAAACAACTCTAACAAAATAATTATTAATTGAAACCACAAAAATCATAACTCGAACCAACAATAATCATAAATTATATATGTGATAATATGATTAATTATAAATTGCCATAAAAAACAGTTGAAGAATCATAAAATAAACAAAAAAAATGTTCCCTCTTAATATTTGTCCATTTATATTTGATCAAACATTGCAATTTTTTTCATAAATCATCACAACATAAACCACAAAAGCTCATAAAATTATTAAAACGTACCAATAATAATCATAGATATTATAGTTAATCAGAAATTGTCATAATAAGAATTGTAATGATCATGAAATGAACCAATCAATTATAAATTCGAATCTTATTTATTACTTGATTGTGCAAGTAGCCAATTAATTGGCAAAATAAAATGAAGACTTAATATAAGTTTGACTTACTTTTAACTTTTATATAAAAAAAGGAATAATAAAAAAAATTAGATTGTTCGAATTAATTTTTTGTTATAATTTTTTTATTTTTTATTAAAATGTATAAAATATTTTTCTTTTTAACTTTTAAGTTGTAGTATGAATATTAACACGATTTTTTTTTTTATGAGTAGAGTTGATTTTTTTATGCAAGAGTATTATAATAATTTTATTTAAAAAAAGTTAAGATCGATATTTGGGATATGTATTAACTTTTTTTCTTAAATTAAAAAATTAAAAAAAGATAATTTTTTTTAAAACCAAATAATATAACTTAAAAGCTGATTTTTTTGCAAAAAAAAAAACCCTAACTTAACAGCTTGCCCAAACAAATCCTTAATTCAATAACTTAAAAATTTAAAAAAAAAATTACATTGACATCCTATGAAATTTTTAACAAATACAAAAATACTTTCTTTACTTTTCAAAATGACACTAACCACCCTTACCTTATTTAACAACACACATACCTTTCCTCTGTTTCCGTTTTCCGTTATCCTTTCAATGACATAACGAAAAAATGTGAGATTATATATAATTCATTGCTGGTTTTTTTCTCACTACTACTTATAAAGAAATATATATCTATCTACTGAAAAATAGCTGAAGACGAGCCAACAAACAAATGCTTCCCGCTATGATCCAGATTGTAATTTTGGGGGACTAGGGATTTTTGGGGGAGTTGAATCCGATTGTATTTTTATTTTAAAAACTTTTAATGCAAGCTATTTGATCTGAGCACCAGTTGGAGATTGAAAACAATAAAGCCACAAGCAATAACCGATAGATTTCAAAGCAGTCTACTCAGATTGGAAAAGGAATTTCTAGAACTCGACAGCGAGAAAACAAACTCAGTTTAACCTTCTGGTTTGATCTCTCTCTGATTCACTACCACCATTGACTCAGCCATGGATGAAGCAGAATCAGTGTTCCTTAACCTCGTAATCGACGCAATCTTCCTCACCTCAAAATCCACTCACTGGGTCTCTCTCTCTCTCTCTCTCTCTCTCTCTCTCTACATATATATTAACTAATATATATTGAGCTGAGCATCTTATCCAAAATCCACTCACTGGCTATTTGAGCTGAGCACCATTCAATCTTCCTTAACCTCATAATCGACCCAATCTTGTTTGATAAATATATTAGTTTATAATTTTAAAAAAAATAATTATAACTTATAACATATGTAGTAGATATTTAAATAAAATTATAAATTATTATTAAAATTAGTAATAAAAGTTAAAAATTGATTCAAATAGTTGAGCCAAACATTCTCAATGTGCATTACAAATAATTTAATTTTAATAATTAATTTAAGACAATAAATATATTTATAAATATATTTTATTTTTATTATATCTTTTTTAAAAATTCTTTATTCCAAAAATCAAACCCAAACGGTTTCCTCGATCGGTTAAACCCGTCGGTACACGTAGCATTTTTCTTAGTTTATTAAAAATTTATATTGATTTTAATTAGGTTTATGTTAGTGAGAGAAATAATTTTTGAATTTGTTAATATATTGAAATTTATTTTTTTTTTGTTTTTATCTACAACTGTGTGAGAGAGCGACTAGATGATAATTTTTAATTTCTATTTGAAGGAGAAAAGAGAAAAAGAGTAATTATGAAATCATATTTAAAATTTAAAATTCAAACTATTATAAGAGTATATTTGAAAAATAAAATGTTTTGTTAGTTTCAATAAACTAAATGCTTGTGTTTCTTTTATAATAATATAAAAGTACAAATATATAAACAAAATAACACCCGCTCTATAGTTTAGATCAGTAAAAAAAGTAAAGCATTTCAAAATATTATATAGACGATAATACACAAAACTATCCATCGGTTATGTAATGAATGATCTCTCTTCGCAAATATATTGTGTGAAAAAAACATACGAATAATATCTTTGTGCGATTTAAGTAATTGAAAAATAAAAACATAGATACCCAAATCGAGTGTTCTGTCCCGCCCCCAAAATTAGCCCCACACCACACGCCACTATAGGAAATCAAGAGAGAAACCGGATCGATTATGTAATGAATGATCTCTGCTCGCAAAATGTGGGAGTAATTTTTTATTTTTTTTATAACTTTTGGACAATTTTAAAATAAAAATAGTATGAGTTGACTTAAAAAATTGGTTCATACCAAATGGGGTGTTCTGCTCCCACACCCAGAACTAGCCCCACACCACACGCCATTACAAGAAATCAAGAGAGAAACCGGATCGGTTATGTTACGAATGTAACGAACAATCTCTGCTCGCAAAACGTGGGAGCGGTTTTTTTTTTCTTTCTACTTTTGGATAGTTTTGAAATTAAAAAAAAATTGTAAGCTACCTTCAAAAATAGATTCACACCAAAGGAGTAGTTTACTTTATATAATAGTATAAATAATATAGATATAAACATGATATTAGGTTGGGATACCAGGTAAAACTACCCTATAATATTTGGGAGCATCAAGTAATTACCATCATAGTGTCAAAAAAATAGCACTTCTCATTTAAAACAGTTATAAGCTATTCCTAATGTATTATGAGCAATATCACGCAATATTTATAATAAATAAAAAGAATAATTACATTTATTTTTTTTGATATTTAAACTTATTATAAGAATTTCTTCCGATATTTCTAAAATTATACTATTTACTCTCCTATTTTATTTTTGTATTTCATTTTAATCTCTGTTAATTGACTGAACGAAAACTGATTTTATCATTCAATATTTTATATATATATTTTCTATTTTATCCTTATTTTCTATTTTCATTCAATGAACAACGTTGCCGTAGCCAACGGCGCCGCTGTACACCTCCGGTTACCCCCGGCGACCCCCTCTCCCCCTCTGGTCTCGTCTCTCTCCTATATATATTTCTCTACATATTGAATATATATATATATATATATATATACATTGCTTTGTCGAAGCATAGTGAGCAATGAAGAGGAAGGGCACGACGCCACCCACCGCCGGCGCCACTTCATTGCCGGTGCCCCAACTCCGGCGACCACTAGACTCTTTCTCCACTCTCTCTCTCTCTTTCTCGATTTATCTATCTCTCTGTCTCATACTGCGGCACCACCACTGCCGCACCATGCATCACGCCACCATCCTCCAAACACCAACACCCGAGCACCACCACTCACCAGCCACCATCTTCTTCTTTCAATTTCTAAATTGTGTAGCCGAAACCCTAAAGAGAGAGGATTAGAGGGAGATTGTTTAGGGTTTGAATATTGAGTATAAAAGTTATTATTTAATTAGTTTCCCATCTCTCTCTCTCTCTCTCTGCCGTCGGCGATTTCAGGGAGCAAGATTACAGGTTTCTGCCGTTCAACGGCGAACGGAGAGGGTGTCCGGGGTTTTCGTTTGGACTCGCATGGTGGAGATCGCGTTGGCTCAACTATTGTGTCGTTTTGATTGGGCATTGGCGGGTGGGGATTTGGATTTTGGGGAGGTTTTTGGTTTAGGCGTCAGGAAGAAATCAGCTCTAGTACTGGTGTTTAGGGAGTTTCTTACTGGTGTTTGTGATTGGTTTTTATATCTTTTCAATCACTCATTTTGGAAGAAATTCAAAGAATGGAATCAGATGCAGATTAAGAGGGAGAGAGAATCGACAGAGGGGGAGAGAGAGAGAGAGAGAGAAATGGGAGAGATAGAGAGAAGACCCGACACAGGGAGAGGGAAAGAACTGGTGGTTCGACAGAGCAGCGTCGCCGGCGGCAATGGGTGGTGGGAATGGCGTCGTTGTCGGAGGTGAAAAGGTGGAGGGACTTCGGCGGTGATGGGTAGCTATGGCGTTGGGACTTAGGCGGTGATGGGTTTGTTTCATTTGCTTCTTAATAGAAGCTCAGTATTGGAGCCTTTCAATTGTTGTTAATTATCGGGGTAAAATGATAAAAGAGTATTTTTCTGTTAACAGCGTTTGTTCAAGAAGCCTAATAGGAAGGACAGTGTAATTTTAAAAGTTATGATAAAAATTTTTATAATAAATTTAAATTTTAAGAGAGGTAAGTATAATTATTCTTAAATAAAAATACTCGTAACATATTAATTGCATCAATTCTTATTTCATATCTTCTTAACAAAAAAGAACTAATATTATTTCACTCAAATTTTTTTTACTACATTACTGAATGAAACCACCACATAAACAATGCTATGTATTATTTCAAGACTATCAAAATGGGTATGTTTAGATCGATAAAAAGCTTTAAATCGAATTGGATTAAAAAACACCGGACTCACGTGTTAAATTTTGCTTCATGAGATAACTAATTCTATATTTGTATAGTGAGATTGAAACTAATAATTTGACTAATAATAAATTAATAATATTTTATTTATGGTATTAGTTATATTAGACTATTTTGATATTATTAGTACTAGATTCCAAGTTATCTTTTCTAACGATAAATAATAAACTTATAACTTTTATCCCATTATTTATTATACTTTAACGAAAAATAAATCAAATCTCTACACATAATTCATTTCATTGATATTAAAAAAAATATGAGACTTTTTACAAAAAAAAACTCATAATATTATTTATTCCTATTATTTTGTTCAATTCTATATGATATGAAACGAATCCAATAATTACTTTATCGTCTTATTGTGATTATCTTTTTTCTTGAAAAAATTATTCTTTCAAAAAAAAAACCGTTACGACAATATATTAATATAGTATGTTCAATCAATACATATATATTATACATTCTTAATTTTAAAAATTAACCCAACAAAAAAAAAAAAAAAGTAATCATAAGATATCAACATTATTATTTCATATTAAAAAAACGCATATTAATATATATATATATATATATATAAATAAAGTATACATCATTAACAACGTGATATTTTTGTACAGTAATTTCTCTCTCATCTTCTCTCCTATCTTTCACTCTCTCCTCTCTCTTATTCTTCGTTCCTCTCTACGATCTGTTGCTCCCATTTCCTTCTTCTCAATACCTTTCTCGCTCTATATCTATGGCCATGGCCATGGCCGACTTTATCGAACCTTCGACGCCTTCAACGTCATCGACAATATATATACACCCTCGAAGAGAACCATTCGAACACGGTCTCATACCCATTCCCAAGCTCATCTTCTCCGACGGAGCACAAACCCTAGGCCCTATCAAGGACAAGCTGGTCGAGCGATCCTCTCGGTCCCCGACTCACCGGGTCGACTCTATCGCCATCTCCGAGACTCTCCAGATCTCGCCCGACCACGCCCGCCTCGTACTCGACACCGTCGCCACCGTCCTTTACTCCGATTCCGACCCGCTCGTCGTCGCCAAGCCCTCCGAGGTCGAGTCCGTGGGTGTCGATGTGTATGATCTGATCTTGTTTTTGTATATTCAGTCTTATAAGCGGTTGCTTCCGAGGACGCATAAGGATTCGGCCGCGGTTGCTGATGTGTGGCCCTCGACTTCGGCTTTCGATGGGTATTTATCGGCTCTTTCGCCATTGCAGGTGGCTAATTCTTGTTTTGTTCCAAAATTATTTTGATTTATTGGATAATTGTGTGCGCTGGGTTGTTAAATTGGAAGGAATGGATGTGTTTGAAAATGGGCTAGTTGGAACTTTTGTTAATTGCGTGCATTGAAGTGTTAGATTGGATGGAATGGATGCATATGAAAATGGGGGTTGTAAAAATATGGTTAGGTTTTTTGGATTTGTTTCCATGTTGAAGTCCCACGGGATTGATTTATTCTGAAATGGGTTGCACATAATTTGAAATTGGCTATGTCAAAAGTTTCTTGTATTGGTATATATTTATTTGCTTTGGAGTGTCCTCCGGAAGCAATTGGTGCGTTAAGAAACCGGTGTGGCAAGTTTTGAAGATTTCACGTAAAACTAATTGCTTTGCATGCCTTCTCTTGTTTGAACCAGTGATGCTATCGAAATGCTGATTAGTTATAAGCAAATAAACCTTTGACAAGTATAGAAAAAGAAGTCTGCATTGGTCTTGGGAATTGGAGGAAGTTTCTCTATTATTTAAACGAACCATTAACAATTTGAAAAGGTTCCTTGTGGTTATTTTGTTACTGGTTTTCAGATGTTAAATTGGTAGTTATCTGTGTTTGACCTTTGGTACTTTTTGGGGTTTGTGGCACATGTGGATTTTTACAGTGTGTTCTGGACCTTCTGGTAACTGGACGATGAGATCTAGGTAATTGGAAATTCTATATACATATAGAAAACAACCACAAAAATGTAAGAGACAATGATCTCAGCCATCAATATAAATGTGGGTTGATTTATGCATTCATAGTGTTATTGCCAGGTAATTGGTTCTGATTTAATCTATACTGTTTTGGAGGGAGAACACGATGCGGTGAACCCAACATTTGAAGAAGTGCCAATTTCTTCTTTTCACAAATTGCCCAATTACTTCTTTTTTATTCCACAAGTAAAATTTCCTCGATCTTCATTAACTATAAGGATAATTACGACAAACACACACAAAGCCCTCCACGCTCCGTATACATTTATTTAACTGCTTCAGTTTTAATGTCACACGTCTCTCTTTTTCTCTCTCTCTATATGTGTGTGTGTGTGTGATAGTTTGTATATACTTGCGCGCGCACACACACACACGCATGCACACACATATGGTTGGAAGTTACTTTGAAGAGAGTATGAAGGTAGAGGCATATTGATGATCTATTTTACATGGATTTTTTAAATTTATAAAGTAACCGTGTTGGACACTTGACACTCGGACAAGGGATCCGAGTATGGGTTACTTATTTGATATTTTTATTCGGACATTCACTAAGAAAATATATTTAGTAATTTGAGTATACTATATAACTATGTATAAGCTTTGATATGATGTTTGTAATGCTCAATGGAATCTTGTAAGCACTACTTACCCTATAAATAAAAAATGTTTGTTAAGGAATGTAAATATTTTTTTTTGTCTCAATTTCTTTAATAGGAGAATTAGATGAACCCGATACTTAAGCACATATTTGCCCCGAGTCCATGTAACATAGTTGATGATATCAAATGATATACAAACCTTTCAAAATAAGTGCTAGGGAGGGGGAGCAAAGTTGGCCTTCCCCAAATTGCACATGCATAGCATGTGCCACTCTTCTTGTATAAATATCTTGTTGTTTATCCAATTTTGTAGGACCTGTAGTGCTATGGATGGCCCGTCTGTTGATTTTCGATTCCCAAATTTTGTTTATTTTGGGTTTCGGTAGGCTATAACACACAAATTATGGCTATAAAGTAGAAAAAAATTGAATTTGTCAACTCCAATCAATTCAGATAACACTGTCACCTTATGTTTTGGCTGGATTGACTTTAATCACCATTTTGAAGGGAGTAAAATGGATGATTGTATTTAACTTTCTTTTTGTGACATTCTGTTGTAAACTCAAAGAACATTATATTCTGATTTCGTTTTGTTGGGTTCTGTAAACTTTTATATCTGGCATACATATAGAAGTTCATCCACTAATGTAATATTCTGCTTTTATATACTTACCTTACCATAAGCTTCTCTTTTAATCCATTGCAGCTTGTGCGTAGCAATAGCCGTCGATTTATGCCATCACAAGCTGATGAAGAGGCTCATCAACTATCCTATTTACAGAAGCACTTGGCTAACATCCTCTCTCTTTTGGCAGATTCCGTGGAAGGAGATGGCGAAGAATCCCTTGTATGTTAAGTCTGTGCTCACATTTGTCATACCCTTTTGTTTGAGAGATATATATTTTTTGATAAGTAAATGATATTGCATAGAAAGGCATAAAGGGAATCACACTTAAAGGGAAGGGGGATATACCCCATATGACTTGAGAGAAAGACAAAAGCTCCCACAAAGAAGGGGGTATACCACAAAACCCCGACAAAAATCACAAAAAATTACAGTGACAATGACTCCATGAAGTCAACTGTTTCATTGGCTGAAATTGGACCACTAATCTCGTCAAAATATCCCATGTTCTACTCCAGACCAAATCAGGCACATTAGATCCAAGGGAAACAACAACCACATCCTCCTCCTTCTCAGAACACTCGTATTCCTCCAACTCGACTTGGTTGTGATATATAATATATTTATGATGGTTTTAACTCTTGTACTGACTGTTGCTTGCACTGACTGCATATTCGTAGTCTCAATGCTATTTAATCCTGAAGTGACCTGGTATTGGTGATAAAGCGGTTAACAAGTTCATTTGAAATTTATACTTTCCTGTTATGTTTAAAAATGTACAGAAGTTATAGAATTTGAAATAAGTAAGCCATACAGTTCTACATGCACCATGATATGAAGGTCCATTTTATCCTTCTTGGTAAATAAGCTTGTGTTTGGCTGAACACTTTTGTAGACTTTGTGACTTTTTGGTTTTCTTTTTGTAAAAAAGTGGATGTGAAAATATGTGAAAAAAATCAATTGATTACAGTGGGAGGCCAAAACAAGTGGGATTTTTAAGGGACTTCTAAGCAAAAGAAGCCTTCAAAAAAAGGTAGGCGAAACAGCGGCTAAATGAATGCCCGTTATAGGTCTTCATGCGTTGTTTAGTCATTTTATTAGATTCGGATATCATTTGTTTTAATCTTATGAACATAAGAAGGTTAGGTTCAAATTTTCTGCATGCTTTTTTAAGTGTCACGTTGTCACATCCCAACTCGGATGGTAACAAGATGACCTTCCTAATGTTAGGTGGGACCCACACAGCGGCCACTTGTGCAACTACTCGACACCTAAAGTATATAAAATGAAGACAACTCCAACCAAGTGTCGAATATATTCAACTATTGTTAACATTTTATAGATTAAGGATAGGGAATTTCAGTCAAAGGTCCAAAAAAATATGTTTTAACGCGTAAGGTCTATAAACAAAAAATCTAACGCGCAATGTCCAATTGCGTGATTTTTTTCAAAAATACTCAACAAATAGATAAATTTATCTGTTTGATATTCATCTGTTTAATATACAAACAGATAATTTTATCTGTTTACATACCAACACAGATAATAAAAATAGATAAATTTATCTGTATTATTTATACGTGCTTACAATAAGATAAATAAATTTATCTGTATTCTTTAAACGTGCATTCAATAAAAAATAGATAAATTTATCTGTATTCTTTATACATATTTTGAAAAGATACAGATGAATTTATCTGTATTATTTATACGTGCTTACAATAAGACATAAATTTTTCTGTGATCTTTATATGTATTTACAATAAGACAGATAAATTTATCTGTATGTGTCAAGAACAAATTTGTTTATCAATCGATTTGTATAAATAAATTTATCTGTGTTCTAAGGTATTTTTGTTCTAAAAAATCTTATACGTGTCAATAGAAAACTTTGTGCTTTAAAACTTTTATGAGGACGGTCATTGCTTATTAAAAAATCTTATTCTAAATGAAAAATAGTAAACAGCCTATAAATTGGACTGTTCACCAATTTTTCGTTAAGGAAATATGTATGCACATTAAGTCATTCCACATATATAAGTATTTATGAGGTATAACACTTCACAGTACGTATTTACATGCAATCAATTGTTTCAAAACTATACAATGTTTACGGCAAAACTCAGAAATAGAAGACTCCACAATGACATATAGACTCGGTAGTGGATTTTTGTATCACTTGCAAGACCTAAAAGAAAGACTACTGAGGTGTGAGCTACTAATATGCTCAATGTATATACTACCCAAAATAAATAAGAATACGATAGTAGGGAATTGATAATCGCAATAAAAAGTTGTCGCATGCATTGATACTTCTATCTTGTAAATTATGCGTATGAAGTATCCATAGTATGTATTGTGCATGCAATAAGGTATCTGATGAGTGCCTGGGGTTCTCAGTTCATCCATAATTTTGGTAGAATTTAACTCTTCTGGTCAGGAATCATACGAGTATAGCGATATTAGCATGTTGGGTCGATATTAACTATTCTTATTTGGCGATATTACCATTTTGGGCCAAAATCCACATGTTATGCTATGATATAGTGTAATGAATATATTTATGAAACCATCATCAATAATCAAATACACTTAATTCGTATCTCATTGTGAATATTTCAGTTGATGATATGAAACAAATATCACAATTAATTCACAAAAATCATAAAGCAATACTTTACTCAAATTTGAACATTAAGCTAAATAATGATATAACTTTAATATAATGTATTTTACCACATCTAGCTAATCTTCTTATAGGATGGTAAGGTTCAAGCACCTCAATACGAAAAGTATGCCACAAAGTTAATCTCTAGGTAAAGTAGTGGAACTCCTTATCGGTTCTAAACTTAGTATAGCGTCATCGATTCCGAACTTAATAAACTGTAGTCAAAGTGTAATAATTAGTGAATATGATAATAAATTAGATATTATGAATTTACTCTCTAGAGTCCTGATACTTGATCAAACCTTATAGATATATATGTTATAGTTTAACTAATAACATAATAAAATTTCATGAAATCAGGTGAAGTTTCACTATTAAATCGTGTAGTGCTTAGGGAGGGGGGTGGCTTATATGTTAGGTCACGGTCGCTTAAGGCCCCCAAATTGATGAGACCCCATATTGATAGGGCCCTTCTATAATTTATACTATTGTATGTGTGCCTTAAAATTTATATTAACAAATCTCAAATGATATATTATTAATTTGATTCAGAAATAAAGTAGGTTAGGTCTCATTTGGTCAAAACTAAAAAAATCCTATATGCTAAAATCATCCAAATAAAGTAGGTTAGGCCTCATTTTGTTTCTTATAGAATATAATGTTTTACTTTTTGTGCAAATTTTAATTCATAATATTTAGCAATTCTTTGTTGGAAATTAGTCTATCCAAATTTTAGTACAAATCAACTAGCTAATGAAGGAACTAGATATTAAATTTTTTAGTGCTAATCTTAAAAAATATGAAACAAGCAATGAACATATTACCCATATGAGTAGTTGGGTTGATTTAGAAGTAAGTTGTAAAAAAAAAAAAAATTATAAAAGAGTTTAAGAACAAATTAACAAGGAGAAAGAATATTGGAATTTATAAATTCAAAACTTACAAATTAGCAATGCCATCAATTAAAAGTTTTATTAGAAAAATAGGATTATGATTTAAAAAAAAAAAAAATTTGCATTTCAAAAGCATAAATAAAATAAATAAATAAATAAACTTGAATGTAAAAAGCTTTCATTTAAAATCTCGCCTAAGGCCCTCGACATGGTTGGACCGCCCGCAAGGAGTTTTGATTATTTGTGATGTAAAGGTGGTTTCTCATTGGTAGGTTGTTTTAGGGGGGTTGTCCTTGTCTATTATGTTAAAGAATTTTAATTATAGTGAGTGGTGGTTAACCAAGTTTATAAGCCCAACAATCCGGAAGTGAGGAAAGATTTGTGGGAGGAGCTAGTAGGTTTGTTTGGTTTGTGCTCTTATAATTGGCATCTGGGGTGATTTTGGTGAAGGTTTCTTTTAGAAAATCTTTGTTGGAATAGGGTTAGAAGAGACATGACAGCTTGATGTCATTATTAGGTAGCGTGACTTGGGTGATCCTCCTCCGGCGAATGCTTGATTTATCAGACCAATTCTTCAATCAAATTTGGTGTGTAATAGATTTGATATGTTTTTATTTTCATTATTGGGTTGGGGGAGAGATTTCCAAATGTTAAACCAGAAGTGCGTCCAAGAGTTGTATCCGACCATTATCATATTGTTTTAGATAGTTGTCCTTTAAAATGGGATCCTTCGCTGATTAGATTTGTGGTTGGAGTATCACTCATTTGAAAAATGCTTTGTGGATTGTGCAGTAATAGTTCGTGTTATAGGTGGGAAGGTTTAAGTCTATAAAGAAAACGACGGTTAAGAAAAAGGTAAACTTTTGGAATAGAGAGATTTTCTTTTTTATTTTTGGATTTAAAAAACTTAATGACAACATTATAAGGAATGATGAGTTGGATGGTTTTGAGTCTACGGGAAGTTTTAACTATAATTTGAGGATGGAAATAACTAAATTGAAGATTAAGTTAGAGGAAATATTTAAGAAATAAATCTTTTGATCTTTTACATCTACTCTAATTGGTGAAGGTACTTCGAAACCTCCACAGATTATCAACCAAAGTGATATCAGGATAGAAGATATGGAAAAGGTTTTACAAAAGGAATTTCAAATTAATCAACAATTTATTGATCATGAATATGTTCCTTATAATAAATTTGGTGTAATAGTTGGTAGTTTTTTATTTTCATTATTGGGTTGGGGGAGAGATTTCCAAATGTTAAATCAGAAGTGCGTCCAAGTTGTATTCAACCATCATCCTATTGTTTTAGATAGCTGTCCTTTAAAATAGGATCCTTTTCTGTTTAGGTTTGTGGTGGGAGTATCACTCATTTAAAAAATGCCTTGCGGATTCGTGCCGTGAATGTTCATGTTATAGGTGGGAAGGTTTTAAGTTTATACAGAAAACACAACAGTTAAGGAAAAGCTAAAAATTTGGAATAGAGAGATTTTTTTTTTGGGATTTAAATAAACTTGATGACAACTTTATAAGGAATGATGAGTTGGATAGTTTTGAGTCTAGGGGAAGTTTTGACTATAATTTGAGGATGGGAATAACTAAATTGAAGATTAAGTTAGAGGAAGTATTTAAGAAATATATCATTTTGGTTTAGAAAGCTAAGATGAAATGGTTGAAGAGGGAGTAATAATTCCAAGTTGTTTCATAAGGTTGCATATGGGAAGGGGAAAAAGAAGTTCATTAAGAGATTGACATTGGACAGGGGTTGTTTGTGGACAAGAAAGATCAAATTTTTAATGAGAATTATTTTGTATTCTAGATTGTATCGGATGGGGGAAGGGGTAGATAGGGGAAGTATTGAAGGATTAGATTGGTCTTTAATTATTGTTATTAAATTTGGATGGTTAGGAAGGGCATTTTGTGAGTTGGAGATTAGAGGTTGTTTTTTATTGTGAAAGGGACAGTCCCGAGGTCCTGGTGGGTTTCTATGGCTATCTTTCTGGATTGTTGACAGTTCTTTGAGAATAGTGTTGTGAATCATGCACTAATGCTTCTTTTATATGTTTGATTTTTCTAAAATTAGAATTCTATAGAGGTTGGTTTTAGGCCAATCAATCCGCTTGCCTCTTTCTCTCAGATTCTAGGAGAAGTTTTGTAGAAAAGATTGAGAGTTGTTTTAGGGGAGATGTCGTTCCTTAGCTTCAGGCTCTTTCGCTGCGTGTCATCAGATTTTGTGTGCTTTCTTGGTAGAAAATGAGACGATCGAAGATCATATATGTTCAACTAAGGTAGAGTTAATCTTTAAAGTAGTTTTGGAGAAAATTGATGACCATATTGACTAAGGATTCTTGGATAATGTTGCAAAAGAAGGGATCTGGAGAGAGATGGAGGGGTTAGATTCAAGGGTGTTCCTTTTCTTGTAAATTGTCAGTTATTTTCAATGGTAAGCCGACGAGTAATTTTAAGGTTTTTGGGAGTCTTAGGCAAGGCAATCCTTGTCCCATTTCCTTTTCACTTTGGTTGTTGACAAGGCTAAGTAGGCCTATTCAACGGT
>JAOTRH010118085.1:0-14944 GCA_034768845.1 Heliamphora exappendiculata
AGTGTTTTCTAAAATATTTCTAAAATTTGCTCAAAATTTTCTAGAATTTTCTAAATGTTTCTAGGATTTTTCTTAATATTTTCTCAAAATTTTTCTTAAATTTTTTTGGTATTTTCTAAATTTTTTTAGAATTTTTTTCAAATTTTTTTAAAAATTTCCAAAAATTCTTCGAGTTTTTAAAAATTTACCCTAATTTTCTAATATTCTTTCTAAAATTCCCAAAAAGAAAAATCAAAAATCAAAAATTCAAAACAAAGCTTTCCCCCCAGAGTTGTGTTTTTCTCGAGATAAACAATAAAGTTTTTCGCTAAAAATAATCACCCAGTTTTGATTAGTTGTTCAAAAGATCCTAATTGTCCATACTGTTTTGATCTCCATTGCAAAAGTACCTAAGCTAAACTCAAATCCCGATCATCATTTAATCAATCAATATTCACATATCAAAATTATTTAACACTTCAAAAATAAATCATCATCATCATCTGTCATCATCATAAAAAAACACATCATATGAGGGATCCTACACATGCGTTTACGTTTGATATTCCATACTCTGGTATCAAAACAAGTAGGGATAGGATACCTACCGATGGGCGTCGACGAGACATATGATGGTCGGGCTCCCAAAATAGAATGTCGGTGACAATTGCATCCTCCGGGGGCTCATAGCGCCTCAAACCACGTAGAACCGCGCGATGAGGTAGAGGATCATACGTACGCGAGTCGAAAGGTGCCGGATGACCGTCTCTAGCATCGGGGGCCAAAACATCAGCCACCGCGGCCTCCGCAGCAGCATAAGAAGCCGCCTGAGCCTCAGCAGCTGCTCGTGCCTCCTCAGCAACTCGGCGGGAGGCAAGCTCTGCCTCAAGTGCATCCATCTCAGCAATGGGCTACGTGGAGGAACCCCCACTAGCGGAGGGGTCCCGTCGTGCCCCCGAATCGTCATCTCCATGACCCTGACCCGCCATGAAGAGAAACGGGATCACGAATAATAATGTGAACATCGTGCAAGGACAAGAAAAGGCAAGGAAAGCTTGAAAGCAAAGAAAAGGCTGGGAGAGAGTTCGAGAGCAAGAGAGGCTGGAGAGAGAGTGAGAGGTGACAAAATGAACCACACCCGCGCGCCTGAGAGATCTTATGCACTCTTAGAGTTGGCGGTCGCCAACTCCACAGTGGGCGACCGCAAGGTTTCCCAAAAGCCACACGGCGACCGTCAGGTTGGACGGGTTTTTACCTGGCGGACGCCATGTCAGAGGGGTTTCGTCCTAGCGACCGCCAGGTTGTCAAGGGTCGCATTGCCATTATGACATTCTAGGGGCCTGTTTGGGTGTTTTTGCTTCATTATTTATATGTACCTTACTATGTATGCACATGGTTAGCAAATAAAAAATATTATAATAATAATAATATAAAATAAATAAATAAAATAAATAAAAATATATATATATAAATATAAATTTTCTGCGAATAATAAATAATAAGTCAGTTAGATCTTAACTCGACCTATTAATTCGTATTTTTTACTCTAATAAATTTAATTTTAAGCCATAAATTTGAATTTTAATTATTTTTAATCTCGTATCTCATCCCGAATTTTAGGTCTCAACTTGACCTCTTAATTTGCAATCTTTCTTCCCGATAAATTAAAAAGTTTTAGCCGTGGCTTGGTTTCTGATCATTTTAAATATCATTTCCGATAAACCAACTTTTAAGTTTACCTCATCGGTCCTCCTCATGACCCTAAACTACTCGTCAGTCCTCCTCGTGACCATAAACTGACTCGTCGGTCCTCCTCCTGACCATAAACTAACTCATCGGTCCTCCTCGTGATCCTAAACTGACTTGTCGGTCCTCATCGGGACCATAAACTGACTCGTCGATCCTCCTCACGACCCTAAACTGACTCGTCGGCCCTCCTCATAACCATAAACTGACTCGTTGATCCTCCTCATGACCCTAAATTGGCTCGTCGGTCCTCTTCATGACCATAAACTGACATGTCGGTCCTCCTCATGACCATAAACTGACTCGTCGGTCCTCTTCATGACCCTAAACTGACTCATCGGTCCTCTTTATGACCATAAACTGACTCGTCGGTCCTCCTCACGACCCTAAAACTGACCCTAAACTGACTCGTCAGTCCTTCTCATGACCTAAAACGGACTCATTGGTCCTTTCGCGACCTAAAACTGAGTGATATTTTTCTTGATCTGTGTTATGACATCAGAACCCTCTCGCATTATATCTGTATTACAATGTAAATGTCTGCATTATGTTAGTATTTATTCATGTTAGCATCCACATCATGTTCCTCATCATTGCATCTCGCATTTTTTCCCATGAACTACGTTCTGGTCTGATCCCTAGCAAAGGGGTACGTAGGTAGCTCGATGAAAATTCGAGTACGACCAATATCATATGCATGCTCGTGTGCTTGTGGCTTAAGATTGACGGCTCGGTCAAATAGATGTTGTCTCTGGATCTTTGATACAACTTGCTTCACGCATTGCTATACAAATTATATCAAAGAGGGGCAACTGTAGACACCCCAATTTAACCCCTCCTAATCTTAGGCGAATTCGATGATGAAAACAAGTGGAATAGTGCCTCAGTTCAATCCTCAGGAAGTAATCCAAGCTCGGTATTTGAACCCAGAACCTTCAAACAAATGAAATTTTGACGAACCATTAAAACTTGCTGCCCAAGAAAGGCGACCACCAACTCTCTTCATGGCGCCTGCCGTAAAACTTTGTAGAAACCCTAACCCAAAGTGGCGACCGCCACCTTCCATCATGGCGACCGCCAACTCTCATTGTGGTGGCCGCCATAGACCATTGTGGAAACTTTCAAAAACCTGGCGACCGCCAACTTACATTGTGACGACCGTCAACTCCAAATGGCCTGATGTGTCCCAAAACGTGGCAACACCTCATTGGTTAAAGAATTCTACAAATACCGTACCCCAGCGTACGTTTTCAGTACGAATTTTGAGTAAGAGAGACTCTGCCGATATACCGAGCGATTACGAGCCCCGACGCCGAAGCCCTGCCGAGATACCGAGTTCTGAATCTCTAATACCTACCTTAAAGCCTACATTGCTTGGATTACCACCCGAGGATTGGACAATTGGAGCTCATTCTACCGACTTGAGGATTCCACAATTCAGGTACTCTGTGTAGATCCCTGGTCTTTCTAGCCCTATTTCATCTCTTTTGGGGTGATCGGGTTACATTCAATTTCAATTCATGTATTCTTTTCATAATCTTATCATTATTTACATTACTTCATTTATTTTAGTTGCATCAATTTCATTTAATTTAGTTACTTTAATTTCTTACTTTACATTTTCACCCTAAACACATTATCTTTTTCTTTAATTAATTCATTAATTAGTGCTAACATCAATTAACAACACGACTAAATAATGTCGTTATTGTTATAATACAAAACACTTACATAAAATGGTTGTAATTATCAATGTTACGTCCATTTAAATTCTAGCATTTTATTCTCTTTTTTTTATATTAAATTAATGCTCAAATATTATTTATTTCTCTTTTCTTTTAACCAGTCTAATCTAACATTTCATCTTATTCCATTAGTTTATTGGTTCATTTTATTTCCTTTATTAGTTAAATATTTCTTTTATTTTAGCTTGATATAATTTTCTTTCAATGCATTAGTTATTTCTTTTTCATTTCTTTCTTGTAGTTTTAGTGTAATTTTTTAATTTTTATTTTCTCTTCTTTTTATCTTCTTTTATTATCTATTTTATTTTCTTTAAATACCAATACTACATTTTCTTTGCACTCTATTTAATGTTAGTTTAAATGTTCCTTAACTAGAATTAATCTAATATTCTTTTGTTAACTTTTATTTTACATTTTTTTTCCTTTTCTTTTAACAATAAGTGTAATTTTTCTAAATATTTTGTCATTAGCTTTGTTTTCATAAAAATATTCCATAACTTTATTTTTTTTTTCTCTTCTTTTTTTTTCTTTTCAAAAACCTAAAAAATCATAAAAAGTACCTTTAAACTAAATTTTATCTTTAAAGTATAATTTTCTTTTGATTTTTTTTTTCTCTTATTTTCTTCTTTTAGGATATAAGATATGAATAGTTAGATTTCCTTTTAATAGTTTAAATAAATATTTTTTAACCTTTTCACTTAGCATCATTTTTTTTTACGAACTTGTTTTTAATTTTATTTTTCTTTAAATTCTTAAACTCTCTTTTGCCATTTTCTTTAGCTTGTTTTGATAATGTGCATATTTTAATTACTTTTCTTAAAATCTTGCTTGGTTTAGTGTATTTCTTGTTAGCAAATCATGTTTAGGTAATTTTAGTATCTTCAACCATATTTTTATTCTTTTATACAAACCATGTTAGTTTGGTTTATTTTTGTAAATATTGCATGTGGGTATGTGTTTCATGAATTCTTTAAATAGAAATTGCATGTCATATGATTTAGAATTTTTTTTAACACTTATTTATTTTGGAGTGTTATGTACATATTTGATGTATTTTATATACTTGATTTTGAATATTCTATCTTCACCCCTATTTTTTTTATTTGTATGCATTTGAGAAATTATATTAAAGAACCAATAATGATTAGTAGATGCCAACCATACAGTTGGGCAAACGGGGTGCCTAACACCTTCCCTGATTCGTACCTTAATTCCCGAACCTTCTTTCTCTGGTTAAAGGCTTTTAAGATCAGTTGGCCATTTTTTTCTTTTCTTAGTTTTTCTCAAAAACTAAATGGCGACTATATTTTCAATAAAAATGAGTTTTCAACGTGTTAGAGTATTTTCTAAAATATTTTTGAATTTTCTCATTTTTTTGTAACCCCTAAATCCCAACGCCATAGCAAGCAGATAATAACAGAAAATAGAAATAGATGAAGAACTGTAGAAACTAAATCATACCTCCCAGACCCTCCAGTATCCCCCGATGCTGAGCTCCTGGGGGAACCAGGTCAAGGTCCGCATGAAGCTGTAGAGAGTGGCCAAAGTAGCGCCTCCCCAGTAGTACGAAGCAACCCGGTCAAGACGGGCCAGGCCGCCCAAGTAGTGTAAATGAACGGTGTTCTCCTTGCTCAAAAACAAGGAGGTATCGAACATATACATAAGAAAGCCTCGGGCAACCCACTCGTAGTGGCGAGGTTCGGTGCACTGGAAGTGTCAGAAGTGATCAAAGAACCAAGTGTATCTGACTCAATTCTGGTCCATCTGCGCAGGGACAGCCCCAAGAAAATACAGCAACACGTCGATCGACTAGGCGACGGATGGTTCAAACGGGATGGGAGCTCCCCCAACTCGAATGCCAGTGATAAGAGCAAAGTCCAGAGGTGTTAGAGTAGCCTCGAAAGTGGTGAAATAAAAGGTGTTGGTGGTATCCCACCACCGCTCGGCCAAGGCAGTCAACCATACCCGGGCATTGCTCGTCCTACCCAGCAGGGGTATGAAGCGAACAAAGCTGGAGGCATCGATGTAACCCCGGCTAGGAGCAGGAAGAGCGTTGTACCACTCCAACACCTCCCCGGATGTAGAATCTCCGAAATTTCAGACGTAGTGACCAGCCTGTAATGAGAAGACAGATAGAAAATATATGAAGAACAGATGGAGCCCTAGAAAATCAGGCACCCTAACCCTAGATTCGTGATTTCTGCACATCCTAGTAACTCTAAGCCTTGGTATACCAGGCAGATCTTTATCATTCTATACTAATATTCTTTCCGGGAATAAAAAAAATATAAAAATATATAATAATAATTTTGTGTTTTGCCCATTTTACCCTAACCTTTTAGGATTAATTTTTTTAGAATCTTTAAAAATTTATCCAAATTAAAGAAATAATAATAATAAATAAATAAATAAAAAGAAAAAAAAATCTTCTCAAATTTTCTAACATTTTCTCAAAATTTTCTCTAAAATTTTTAGGAATCTTCTCAAATTTTCTCCAAAATTTTTAGGATTTTTCTAAGATTTTCTTCAAAATTTTTAGGATTTTCCTCAAAATTTCTAAGATTTTCTAACCATTTTCTAAAAATTTTCTTCAATATTTTTAGGATTTTTCTCAATTTTTCTAACATTTTTCAAAAAATTTCTCAAAATTTCTAAGATTTTCTAACCATTTTCTCAAAATTTTCTTCAAATTTTTTAGGATTTTTTAAAAAGATTTTCTAACATTTTCTTAAAATTTTCTTCAAAATTCTTAGATTTTTTCTAACCATTTTGTTAAAATTCCTCTTTTTTTTTAGGTTTTTCAAAATTTCCAAGATTTTTCTAAAAATTTTGCCAAATTCCCTAGGACTTTTTAAAAAAATTTCTAAGATTTTTCTTAAAATCCCCCGGGGTTTCTCTTGATTCTTTAAAAAATATTTTCCTAAATTTTTTTAGAATTTTGGAAATTTTCCTAAAGTTTTTAAAATATCCCTTAAACTTCTAGGATTTTTTATAAAAATAATTCCTTTAATTTTCATACCCCCAAAAATAATAATAATAATAATAATAATAATAATAATAACAACAAAATTTTTCCCTTAACTTTTATGTTTTTCTCAAAAAATAATAACTGCATTTTTTTGCTGTTTGCTCAGAATTTTAGTGTTCCTACTATTTTAATCTCCATCGCATATGTACCTAAGCAAAGTTTCAATCCCAATCATCATCCACATTATCAAAATCATTCAACACATCAAAATAAATCATCAATATCATCATATGGGGATCTTAGGCATGCATCTACATTTAAGATATTCCATGCTCTGATATTGAAATAGTAGGGATAGGATACTTAACGATGGACACCGACATGACATGTGGTGGTTGGGCTCTCGCAGAAGAACGTCAGCAGCAACTGCGTCATTAGGAGGCTTGCAGCATCTCATCCCACGTGGAATCACGCGGTGAGGCAATGGAGTGTAGGTGTGCGGGTCGAAGGGGGCCGGATGACCCACTCCAGCATCAGGATCTAAAAAGTCAGCCATCGCGACCTCTACAGTAGCATCAGCAGCCGCCTGAGCCTCAGCAGCCGCTTGTGCCTCCTCAGCAACGCGGCGGGAGGCAAGCTCTGTCTTGAGCATGAAGGCATCCATCGCAACAGTAGGCTACATGAAAGTGCCCCCACTGGTAGGAGGGACACCCATAAAAGAGCCCTCAGTAGCAGAGGGGTCCCGTCGTGCCCCCGAGTCGTCATCCTTATGGCCTTGGCCCGCCATGAAGAGGAGTGGAATCACAAACAATAGTGTGAATATCATGAGAAGCAAGGAGTAGAAAGAAAGAACAAAAAGAAGCTAGGAAGAGAGAAGAGCAAGAATGAGATGGGGGAGAGTCTGAGAGTGTTTGAAGGCTAGAGAGAGAGAGTGAGATATGAGAGAATGAATCAAATCCGCGCGCCTGGGAGGGCCTTTTGCACGCTTGGAGTGGGCGGTCGCCATATCCAATGTTAGCGACCGTCAGGTATTCCAAGAGTTTTCTGGCGACCGCCATCTACGAAGGGATCTTATCCGGCGGCCGCTACCTTCGAAGGGTTTTTATGGTGGCGACTGCCATGTCAAAGGGGAAACGACGCCAGTCTGCCAACAGTCATGTCAGCATTTTGGTGGGAAGGGGTTGTTTGGCCTTTTAATGCGTGTTTTATTATTTTCCTATTTTATTCAAATGTGTTTAAAAAAAAGAAGAAATTTTAAAAAAAATTAGGAAAATAAGGTTTTGATTTAAAAGAATATTTATTTTTATGAGTGTGTTTGTTTCTAAAAATGATTTTTAGAACTTTTCAAAAATAATAATCTTGGAAAATTTCTTAAAAGTACTTCGAAATCTTGTGTGTTTAGAAATAATTTCAAAAATAATTTGGTGAAATTTTTTTTTAAACCCTCATCCTTTTTAAGGTGTTTTTCTCATTTCAATAAATTTAATTTTAAGCCATAATTTGGTTTTCTCTCATCCCGCATCTCGTCCCAAATTTTTCCCGATAAATCAAAATTTTCAGCCGTAGCTTGGCTTCTGATTATTTTAAGCTCGTTTCCGATAAACCTAATTCTAAGTCCCGCATTCTTAGATCTTGGCTTAACATTTGACAACTGACTCGTCGGTACTTCTCATGACTATAAACTGACTCGTCGGTACTTCTCATGACTATAAACTGACTCGTCGGTCCTCCTCATGACCTAAAACTAACTCATCGATCCTTTCACGACCTAAAACTGGTTAATCTTCTTCTCGATCTGTGTTATGACATCAAAACCTTCTTGCATTATATCTGCATTGCCATGTAAACATCTGCATCATGTTACCATTTATTCATGTTAGCATCCACATCGTGTTTCTTATCATTGCATCTTCGTATTTTGCCTTATGAACTACAGTCTGGTCTGATCCCTAGCAAAAGGGGTACGTAGGCAGCTCGATAAATATTTGAGTACGACCAACATCATATGCATGCTTGTATGTTTATGGCCTAAGATTGACGGTTCGGTCAAATGAATGTTGTCTCTGGATCTTTGATATATCTTACTCCACGCGTTGTTATGCAATTTATATCAACGAGGGGCAACTGTAGAACCCCAATTTGACCCCGCCTAATCTTAGGTGAATTCAATGATACAAACAGGTGAAATAATATCTCAGTTCGATCCTCGAAAAGTGATCCAAGCTCAGTATTCCAACCCGAAACCTTCAAACCAATGAAATTTTGACGAACCATCGAAACTTGTTGTCCAAGTAAAGCGACCGCCATAGAACTTTGTAGAAATTCTAGCCAAAAATGGCGACCGCCACCTTTCATCATGGCAACTGCCAACTCTCATCATGGCGACCGTCATAGAACTTTGTAGAAACTTCCAAAAATATGGCGACCGCCAACTTACATTGTGGCGACCTCCAACTTCAAATGACTTGACGTGTCCCAAAATGTGACAACATCTCATTGGTTGAAGATTTCTATAAATATCGTACCCCAGCGTACGTTTTCAGTACAAATTTTAAGTGAGAGAGACTCTGCCGATATATCGAGCGATCCCGAGGTCCGATGCCGAAACCCTGCGAACCGCCAACCAACGTTGAAGTTTTGCTTGGATTACTACTCTAGGATTGGACAGTTGAAGCACATTCCCGACTTGAGGATTCCCCACCAATCTAGGTACCTCATTTAGATCCTCGATCCTTCTAACTCTATTCTCTCTCTTTTGGAGTGATCGGGTTAAAATTTCAATTTCAATTCATATATTTCATTTCACTGCGTTTTTTCTTTACTTATTAATTGCATTATTTATGTTCTAGCCTTTCTATTCATTTAGCTTACTTGTTTATTTGTTTGTTCATTTGAATTAAGTTTAGTCAAATCATTAAATGGTGCCAACATTTTCAGTAATTACAACTTGTTAATGTTGTTAATTGTTCTAATTAAGGCACTTACATAAAAATAGTTGTAATTGTCAATATTATATCCATTTAAATTATAGCATTTTATTTTTTTTTCTTTTACATTAATTTAATGTTCTAGCATTTAATTCTCTTTTTAATCTAAATTTCATTTCAATAACATTTTATTTCATTTTCTTGTAATAATTAGTTTAATGGTCCATTTCCTTTTCTTATACGTTTATTTTCTTCTAGCATTAATGTAATTTCTCTTTAACGCATAATTTTCTTCATCGGTTTAATACTCTAGTGGTCTTGTTGTATTAATTTATTTTTCTAACATTTTCTTTTAATATAGTAGTTTATCTTATTTTATTGTCAACTTTATTCTCTTTAATACTAAGGCTTCATTTTCTTTCTTTTAAAATTTTATTTTTTTTCATAATATTTTATCTCAACTTATTTTTTTTATTAAACCAAAAAAAAATCATAAAAAGTCTCTTAAGCTAGGTTTTATTTTTAGGTATAATTTTCTTTTTTTCCCTTTATTTTTGTCTCTTTTAAAATGTAAATGGTTAGAATTTTTTTTTTTTTTAGTATAGAATTTTCTAAAACTCTTTTCATAAGTTTTTTTTATAAATTTTTTTTTAGGATTCCTTCTTTATGCATATTTTATTTTGCATTTCTCATTTTTTTTTACTAATTTATCATGTTAATATTGCTGCATGTTTTGATTATTTTCTTGAAAATGCATATTTAGAATAGTTTAACTTATTTTACCAATAATTCATGTTCGAGTAATTTTAGCATGTTCAACTGTATTTTGCTCTTTTATGCAAACTATGATAGTTTATGTTATTTTTGTGAAATTATATGCGGGTGTGCTCTATGTATCTTTTAGTTAGAAATTACATGGCATAGGACTTAGGGTTTTTTTTTCCTACTTGTCTTATTTGTTGGGGTACTATATACATATCTTATATATTTTTCATATTTAATTTTGAATGTTCTCTCTTTGCCTCAATTTTTTTAATATGCATACATTTGAGAAATTCTATTAAAGAATCAATGATGATTAGTAAAGACCAACCTTATAGTTAGACGAACATGGTGCCTAATACCTTCCCTGATTCGTACCTCAGCCCCCGAACCCTCTTTCTCTAGTTAACGTTTTCAAGATTATTAGTTATTTTTATTTTTTTTAGTTTTTCTCAAAAACTAAGTGGCGACACCATTTTCAATAAAAATGGGATTTTCAAAGGTTGATTTTCAAGGTGTTAAAATATTTTTTAAATATTTTTGAATTTTCATATTTTTTTGACCATTTTTCAAAATTCCTAAATCCCAACGCTACAGATGCCTGCCGGTGTCTTTATACCGGTGGACCCTCCGATGATCAAGTCAGGTAAGAGATTTTTTAGAGAAGGAAGAACTTGAGAGAGAAATTTGATAAAGTTTTGGCTTAGTAAAAGAGAGCTTACATTTCATTCATGAATTGTTGGCTATTTATAGGTAGAAATATACATGACCCGTTTGTGGAATTCGACCTAACCCGAGCAGGTCGGGTTGTACTTCTTCTCTTTTATCAATGCATAGCAATTAATGGTTGGACAGTGACTTATCATTGCCATCATTAGATATCTCTGCAAGTGCCTTTTGTCATGTCAAACTGTCCTTCAGCACTCAGGCCTCGCTTAAGCTAAACTACAGGCCCAATTTGGGCCAGGGCCAAGCCATCCCAATTTGGTACCCTAGTCCCTGTATAGGCCTATTTTACAACTGATTTCTTATCGTTATATCACTTTTCTGATATGCGCATCATGGGACATGATCCCCAATATCAACGAACTAGCTCATCCCGGAGTCCGGACAACCCGTCTTGCTCAGATATGAATGCCGAGCACTCCTTGTAATGATGCCGAGCACCATATCCTCGGGGATTGGTACTAAACTCTCTTGATCTTGGAGCCGAGAACTGTTTGTTCGGGGTCATATGCCCTAAGCCCACGAACCTCGGATACGCTATTCGAGCAGATCAGCTAATTGCCCGAGTTAGCACATACGCCGAGGTGGAAAGGTCTGTTGCGTTATACATCCTTCCACGTGTCTTACACGTGGCTCTGATCTGAACTTGATCCCTCTCAATTGCCCCCATCATCTTGCTGTTGATCGGAAACTCGAGCTGCTGTTAGGTGATGTGATGACTTTGCTCGATTTTTCATTTCACCCTTTGATTGGGAGGCTTGTTGAGCAAGCTTTGCTGACATCTGCGAGCACATTAGTACATCAACCGCCGCTCTTGCCACGTGGCGAGCCCCTACCGGCTCTGCAATGCATTCATTGCGTGCATTGAATGTGCATTAAGTGCGTACGGCTTACAAAAAATTATTTCAAATAATTTAATTTTTTTTATATCTTTTTTTGAAAATGCTAAACTTTTTAAAAATTAAACTTTTTAGACATTCCAAACAGACATTTAATTCTATTATTTTAATTTATCAAAGCTACAAATGTTGGTTTTATTTAGGAACACGACTTAAAGTTGAACTTTTTGCGTAAAATCAGTTAAAATTCAAATGGTAAAAAATTAATTTGGAAAAATTTTAGGTGGCATAAAATTTAAAACTCATTGGCTTAAAGAAATCAAAATGCAATATTAAGCCAAGTGATTTTATGTCAAATAGAAATAATTATGATATTTTTTTATATAATTTTCTATTCAAATTGAATCTTGTTTGATAGATCGTAAGGAGTAAGTTCTACAAATATAATTTTTTTAATAAAAATATGTGTATAATAAAAGTTGTAATATTTTTTTAAAATGTATAAATGTATTTTAATTAATTATAAGCAATAAGATGCAAGATTTAAAGCTATTTAAGCAAAGAGCAAAAAATCAAACTTGCCAAACAAACGAAGATTTCTATTAGCTTTTAAGTTGAAAGACTTTAAACCGACTTAATTAAGGACCTGTTGAAATGTTAAAAAAGTTTGACATTTAGGATGTTTAATTTATTTTTGAAAAAAGAAGAATAAAAAAATTGGACTGTTTGGAATAATTTTTTATAGTAGTTTTTTTATTTTTTATTTTTTTATTAAAATATCTAATATACTCTAATTTTTTGCTTTAAAGTTACAGTATTTGAGATATTAGCACGATTTTTTGTTTTTGTTTTTGTGAAGAGGATTAACTTTTTAAATTAAGAGTATTATAGTAATTTTAATTCAAAAAAAACTAATATGTTTGAGATGCGTATAGGTTTTTTTTTTAATTTAGAGATTAAAAAAAGTTAGTTTGCATTTTTTGAAAAACCAAACAATATAGTTTAAAGGTTAATTTTTTTGCAAAAAATCCAACTTTTTTGAAAAACCAAACAGGGTTTTAAAACTACCAACCAAACGGAACGGAACTAATAATTAATACAATGAATTTCATTTGAACTGAACTCTATTTATATCAAATAATCGTGAAGATACCAAACACATGAGATCATAGAATTAAACATTATTGAAGCAAAAAAAGAGGGGGGTCGACATAAAACAAACTTGTAAATAATGGTTTGTAAGAGGACCAATTACGTCTCAAAATATATGTGCACATGCATGTAGAGAGAGATGGTGTAATTTGGAGAGAGAAAGAATGTGACCAATTGCGTACAATTCACCCCTCTCCCTCTCTCTCTCTCTTTCTCTAAAGAATAGTTATTTCATAGTTACGGAATATTATATTACGTGGTATTATTTATGAATAAATTATTATAAATAAATAAAAATTAATAATTTATAGATTATTAATTATAATAAAAGTTGTGAATGCTTATAAATATATTAACTTGTAAATAAAATAAAAAATAATTATATTTTATTATAGAAATTGTAATAATTTAAAAAAGATCACAATTTATTGTTAAAATTAGTAGTAAAAAAATTAAAAAAAGATTTGCCAAACAAGTATATTAAGTACTCTCTAAGTATTATTCAGGCGATACCACGTTATGTTTTTATATGCAGCGTAAATTTTTATTTGTAAAAAATACCATGGCAAATTATTATGTATTCTTAAAATACAATATAATTAATTATACGTATTATTCTTAATAAATAACTAATTGCAACTCGCATTACCTGAATTATTTTTTATTTTATAAATATGTTACATAAATTTATAATTATATTCTTATTATAACATTTATAATCTCAATATTATTAAATAAAAAATCATGTAAAATTAACACAGGTTACTCCAACAGCATCGAATAATTACTCTTATCTCATGCGTATGAACGGTGCCCATCTTGCCTTTGATGTTTACCTACCTTACTTCTCCAACCCCCACTTCCATCCCATTTTACCGATATGCCCCTCCATATGCCTTTCCTTCCATCCGTTTACTTTTTTTTTCGTCGCTTTGACCAAACTGCCCCTGTACATGATGCCCCTGTTCTTGCTTATCTCAGTTTTGCACCAAAATAATTTTGTTGGGGATTTGTGCATTTAATAGCTTATTAATTGATTGGGTCCACTGCTTTGCATTATATATGAATTAAGATTCTCTGCAAGCGTTTGTTTGTGCAATTTTATATTCAATGGCTAAAAATTGCATTGAATCATCTACCATAATTTTAGCCATTCAATGAAGAATTACACCAAACAAGAATGGCAGAGTATCCATGCTCATTATGGCCACGTTTGACAATTGGATTTAAGTGAATTTAAATTCATATGTCTTTTTTTTTGTCTTTTTCTTAAAACTCTAAATGTTAAAAAATTTTGTTTTTTAATTCAAAAAGATTTTGCCTTTTTTTCCTTTTACATAAATTTTTTATATTTTTTTAAAAATATCATAATTTTTATTATATACATCTATTTTTTTATAAAATTTATATTTTTAAGATCTACTCGTGAAAATCTATCAAACAAGATCTATATTAAATATGAAATTATTTAAAAATAAATTTTTAAAAACTATAACAATTTAAAGAAATTATCTAAAAATAAATTTTAAAAAATTATAATAATTTTAAGAAAAGATTTTTATCTTTTGGCTTAAAGATACTTTAGGCATTTTGCTTAAAGTTACCTCATTCCTCTTCCAAATAATTTTTCGGCATTTTGGACTTAAAGTAATTTTAAGCAAAAAGTTGGATTTTAAACTAAATTGCCAAACGAGGCCATATATAGGTTTACAATTCTCACTTGGCTGAGTCAACCCAGCATTGTGCTGTTGGTGCGATTGCGGTTCGTTACGATATCATTTTAATAATTCAAATCAGTAATTATTTAGTCTAATTATATAAATTAATCATATCAAAAAGTTAAATGCATTAACAAATTATATTTATTTAAAAATAAATAAATAAATAGTAAATAAATAATACGATACTTTTTTAAAGACAAATATGACTATTTATGTACTTAATAATATTCGATCAACTTAGTTTTTTACATAGATGAACTTTACATTTGAAGTAATAAAATGAACGATTTGAATCATCAATGTGGAATTTACGTACGACTCACACACGCCAACAACATGGTGTTGTCCACTACTAAATGGACAACAGAGAAGCCTCTAT
>JAOTRH010118106.1:0-14943 GCA_034768845.1 Heliamphora exappendiculata
TGTATATATATCCCAAAAGCTAAGGCCCTTGTTTTAAATATGTATTGTCACCGCATCCACCATTTTAATAATTTTCTTGGACAACTCTTCTCCTACTAAGAAAATCACCTCTCACTTCTTTTAAAATAGATTTTTTTTATAAAAATATATATATTCATCAATTTTACTTTTGCCTTTATTTTTATTATAAAAAACAAAAATAAAACTGCACCCATTTGCTGCTCGGTACTTTTTTTAGACTCTGCATACACACAAATTTTGTGTATCTAACTGTCTTTTTATTTTTATTTTTTTATTATAATAAATAATTCATTCGTCACTAAAAATATAACTTTTCTTCTACTTACCCATGTTAAGTATGCCATCAAGGCACATTAACATGACATACTTTTCCTAATCAAATTGGGGTTTGAAACCAAATTACTTCCCCAAGTTCTCTTAATTGAATTGCAATTAAGTTCTAAAATGTATTGAGTCGGGCAAAAAAAGTAATCAAAACAGAATTTGGATGAGTTCTTTCTCTTTTATCACTTAAAGAGCAGTGTGAAATAAAAATTTTATTAATTTTTTATTTATTTCAAATAAAAATAAAAAAGGTATAAACCTTATCATGTAAACCTAATTTCAACATCAATAGGCGCTCGTGGGTGCGGCTCTAATCGCGGGTCCATCAAATCAAGCGATCGACCGCAGCAGGCGTAGCCAATATAGGGTCTTGTTTGACAACTTTGCTTTAAATTAAGTTTTTTTTGTTTACAATCATTTTAAGTTTCAAAAGTCAAAAATTTATTTAGAAGAAGAATGAGGTGACTTTAAGTCAAACGCTTAAAATGATTAAAAGCTAAAAAATAAAAAAATTTACTTAAAATTATTATAATTTTTTAAAATTTATTTTTAAATAATTTTATATTCAATATGAATCTTGTTTAATAGATTTTGACGACTATATTTTAAAAATATAATTTTTATTAAAAAAATAAACAAATAAAATAAAAAATATAAAAAAATAAAATTCTTTAAAATTGAAAAACAAGCTTTTTAACTTTTTTTTAATTTTTAAACAAAAAAAGACAAGAAATTCTAAGGCTTAAAAGCCGAATGCCGAGGCCCAAGCTCCTACTTTTTCACAGGGGTATAGACAAAGCAAAATGGGAGCATGATGTGCTTAAAAGGCAATACATCCGATTCGATTCATGTAGTTAAGTAATTGAATAAAAATTTTTAATATTATTTAATAAATAAATAAATAAATATTATAATTTTAAAAAATATTGTTAAACAAATGTTACTCAATTACTTAACTACAGATATCGGATGAATCTGAAATTTTACGTGCTAAACAAACTCGACGAATTTTACGAAATGAATGAATTCGATCATAAAAATTTATTTACAAAATCTCCCAAACAAAACACAGCACGAGCGTAGGCATAGCACGTTTCCCGAGTCCCAGATAAAGCCGGTCAAAATCATCTTCTTCATCTACTTTTTTTGGGTAAGTTTTTTTCGATCTTATAATTATTGTTGTTCAAATAATATAATTTTTTATATAGATAATATTTTTAGTAAAGTCTATAATATAAAGATTTAGAATATTAAAATGATCTCTCAAAACATTATAAAATAAAAATAAAAAAATCTCAATTTATTTAAAAAATGGAATGGACCTGAATCGGGACATTTACTCAATGTGGTACTTTTCCTCATTTTTCTCTTTCACTAACTAATTATATATATTTTTAATTTGAAATTCATTTTTTTATTTTAAACCCAAACCTTTTTTTTTTACCTTTTTTATTTTAAACTTTTCTCTTTATCTTTTGTTAAAAATACATTTTTAATAAATGATTGTTCAACATCGGAGCACCTATATGTTATAACAAAATTTTTTTAAAAACTCTACTGAACACTATAACACATGCGAACAAAAATCTCCCTATATTTTGCTCTAACTTTTGTTCCTTGATTATATATATATTTTTAGAGGGAACAAAATTGTTTTTTTTTCCTAGAAAATTGTTTCCGAGAAGTGCTCAAAATAATCTATATAACAAGTTAGTATGGTTAGATGGGCCATCTATCTTTTTAATCCAATTGCTATTATTTATTTTTTATCCTTCAATCAATGTTTAAAAACTAGACACATTATATTCTCACATGCTTTTCCATCTCCTTTATGGACTCTCACTCAGTGACCCTTTTTTTTTTTTTTTTTTTTACGGGAGACGGGAAAGTGTTGTGTTGTGAAAGCACAGTATTGTGATTTGTCTTCTTTTTTATTTAGTTTTCAAATATGTTTTTATGTTCGGATTCGTTCATTACTTAGAGTTTGTCGAGTTTTGTGCTCACATAAAGATTTAAATTGATACGATACTTTATAGCTAAGTAATCACATAATGTTAATTTATAATTAAATAAATAAAAATTATAATTTTAAGAAAAAAAAATGTAAAATAAATGTTATTCAATCACATAGTTATAGGTATTTGATTAACCTAAATTTTTACGCAAATAACAAATTCGACAAATTCTACATAATGAACGGATCAAATCATAAAAATATATTCAAAAAAAAAAAAAAAAAATTCACAGCATAAGTTGTTTAAAGTGATAAAATATAATCGATTCTTGTTAGTTTTAATTTACGTTGGAAGTGGTTTCCGACACAGATCATACCTAGTCCCATACAAAATGTCCCGAACCAGTTTAAGAAAGTTGTCCAGAAAGCTCACCAAAACAAAACCAGTTTTCTACAAACAACAAAATCTATTTTTATATTACAAACAATTGAAAGAATTGATAGGGACTGTTACACAATTTAACACAAATTTTCCCAGTACACTACTTGTTACAACAACATGTAAAATATCAATCAACAAAAGATGTTATTACCTTTTCTTAACCTTGTTCTAGATAATGCAATAGTCTCTCTCTCCAATATTGCAGTTCACTGAATCTGGAACCTTGGTCTGTTATTGCTCATAAATTTTTATTGATTCTAAAACCAACCCTTTCATAGATCAATAAAAATGCACTTAACCTCATATGTTTCCTACTAAAATAAAGAAGAAATTATACACGTACTAAGTGAAATTATATAAAGAGACCCAATTAACCATAGAGGGTGAATAGATTTATCCTAGGACAATTAAAAATTAAAAAGATTATTTAACTTTGATAAATAAATAACCATCATTCATGAGAGAAAGACACAAAATATAACATGAAAATCTTTGGGTAGAACCCAATATGAAAACCACGATACCAATACATAAAGCACTTTTTACTATAAATCAAAAGGGTACAAACTAGAAGAATGAAAGAATTACACATATTACCCAAACAACGACCTATCTTCTTTGCTTGAGACGGTTCCCCGAGCTCCTTCTTGGTTCCACAAATTCAAGTCATTTCAACTTCCCAATCTACATAACCTGATGCCTAAGATGTGATTTGAGCAAGTTTTAAGTGATGATGAATAACTAAAAATATAGAAAGAGTAATGTGTAAGTGAATACACAATCTATGTTATGAGTACACTATAAGGAGATAAAATGCACTTAGAATGCTACAAGAGAGTTGACAAAAGATTAACAAGATGGATGGAAGTTAAAGGGGTCAAATCTGTCAATCAGAGCTCTCAAAATTTTTTTTGGTAACCCTAAAACGAGAAAAAATAAAAACTTATATACTACTAGGGTTCATGACAAAATGGTGGCAAAAAATTGGCTCAAAGCAATCGAGTGCCTTGCGAGTGCATGCGAGCTCATGAACGCTCGAGCACGCCGTAGGCACCTAGCAAGTGCCATAAAGGCGTTTAACCTAAGAGCGCTCAAGCGCTATTCAAGTGCAGAATGAAGAGCTTAAGCACCTCGCAAGCGCATGTCGACAGCTTTAAAACGCTCAAGCACCCAATGAGCACATAACTAGCGCACCCTACTAGAGTTGTCGAAAGAAACATCAACGAAGATTAAGCACTCAAGCACCTAACGAGCGCACCATGAGCGCCGAGACAGCGATTGAACATCCAAAGGGCGCCTGGCGAGTGAAGTTCACTAGAAAAGAAAAGGAACAACATGGAGAGGTCCAGCACTCGAGTGTCTCGCGAGCTCCTAACAAGCGCTGTGAAGCGATTGAGCGTCTAAAGAGCGTTTAGCGAGCAGAGCCTACTAGTTACAACCACTCAAACTAGCGCTTGAGCGTCAAGATAGCACTCGAGCGCTTATCGAGCGCTCAACGAGCACCGAGTCCAAAAAAAACTTTACAAGATGCAGGAAGATGGGCCATGCAGCTAGATAATGCAAATGCAAAGCGTCCCAACCCAAATTGAACTACAACCAGCAAACCTAAGAGACGAATAATACAGATTCATGGTTATTTTGTCTAGACACTCGAAAAATGCCAATTACAGTTACAATCTCCCTATTTGGCATTTCTGGGACAAAATCCCAATCCAACAAAGAGACATAGGGAAATTAAAAACAAAAAGACATCCTATTCTATCTTTGATGCTGATAGGAAGAATAAGATGCTCGAATGCTTTCAAACCTGATCCACAAGATATTAGATATCAACGAGAGATAGTTTAAGCAAGGGAAAAAAATGCATCCATTCATTAACTTGATAACATCTAAGATATACATATATTTCAACTTGCATAAACAAAATACTTGAGCTCATACATAGATAAAACAAAGTTGGGTACAACATGTGTATACATCAAAGAGATATGAATCCCAAAACCCCAAAATTATACAACATGAGAGTAGCACCTTACACCCGAAAAACCCAAAAGAAATACATAATCAAGAGATAAACTAGAACAAGCTAAGAAATACAACTAAGCTACTACAACGTCTCCCCCTTTTTGGCCCGAAAGACCAAAGGGGCTAAGAGCTGATGCCATCGTCGTCGTCATCGCGTGCCGAGCTTGAATAGTCGTTCTCGATATGCTGGGTGAGTCGCTAGACTTGAATATGAAGAGATGCGACGTGAGAGTTGAGATCAGTCATCCGGTGCTGAATAAGGTCCTAAACGGAGGCAAACTAGGTACGAAGAAGCTCCTGGCTGAAATAGAGGTCACGAACACTGGCATCGAAAGAGTCAAAACGGGCATCGAAAGTAGTGAAACGGGTGTCCAAGCACCGCAGATGGTCAAGAATGGTGATGTAGATGTCACCACCAGTAGAGGGTCCTGAGGAAGAGGAGGGTCCAGCAGATGCAGAGAAAGGAGGAGGAGGGATGGGAGGAGGAGCAGAAACCCCCAAAGCCGAAGCTGGAGGAGAGAAGATGGAGGGAAGGACTGGCTCGATGGGAGGATACTCGAGGTCCAAACAAAGATGAGTAGAGATGATCCGGGATCTGCAAAGATGTGGGCATTGCTCGGGTTCTCTGACTGAGCAGTGAAATCGCCTTTCGAAAAAACCAAAGGCTCAGAAGGGTAGAGGGGTATAGAACAGGCATTGAACATGCGAGTCAATAAGGAGTAAAAGGGGAGACCCGCAGTCCCTTGGGGTTGATGAGCATAAGTGGCGATCTGAAGCCAGATACGCCAAGGAAGGTCATAAGAAAAATCACGCCCAATGGGGTAGAGAAGCTCAGCTCGAACAAGCGGTATATCAGAGGTATGGCCGGTAGGGTCGATGTTAGAGGCGACAATCTTGTTAAAGGCGCTATAGGGAGGAGTAAGGTAGGCCTGTTTGTGGCGTTGGAATTTAGGGGTTAAAAATGAGAGAATTCAAATATGTTTTGAAAAATATTTTAAACACCTTAAAAACGAAAATTTGAAAACTCCATTTGTTGAAAATAAAATCGCCACTTAATTTTTGAGAAAAACTAAGAAAAACAAAATTGGTATTGATATTGAAAACGTTAACCAGAGAAAAAAAAGGTTCAAGAGCTAAGGTACGAATTGAAAAAGGTGTTAGGTATTCAATTCGCCAAACCGTAAGGTTGATCTCTATTAATCATCATTGGTTCATTAATATAATTTCTTAAATACAAAAAAATAAAAAAATTTGGGGTGAATAGAGAACATCCAAAATTAAGTATAAAAAAATACATAAAATATGTACATAACATTCCAAAATAAATAAGTGTCAAAAAAAATTCTAAATTCTATAACATGCAATTTATATCTAAATGATACATGAAACATACACACATGCAATATTGTCAAAAATGACTTAAACTATCATAACATGCAAAATAATAAAACATTTTATAGGCTACCAAAACTAACTAAACATGGATTTGATATAAAAGAAAAAAAAATCAAACTATTCTAAATATGCTTTCAAATAAAGAAACTAAAACTTGCGTTTTATCAAAATTAACTAGGTAAACCTCAACGTGATGAATTAATAAAGAAATAAAAACTGTAAAATAAAAAATGCATAAAAGAGAAAAATGCTATATTAAAAGAAAGCCTACTTAACAAAGAAATTTAAAATAAGAGTTTTGTAATAAAAGAGAATTTAAAGATTTAAAAGAAAAGAAAAGGATTTGACAAGATATGAATGGTAGAAAATGCTATTAAGAAGAAAATTTAATTATTTACATAAAAGATGAAAATAATAAGAATAAAAGAATATTAAAAGATATCTTCATATTTTTTGTACTTTTTGTTGTTAATAGAAGGAAAGAAAAATATTATGAAAAACAAATTAAGAAGATTTAGCTATTAACATTTAAAAAAGAATAAAAGAGAAAAAATAGAAGAAAAAAAATGAATAATGGAGTATTTTTAAGAGAGAAAATTATAAACTACTTAAAGATAAAAATTAACTTAAAAACTTTTTTGTGATTTTTCAGTTTGATGAAAATAGAGAAGAAAGAGGATAAAAAAATAAAGTTTAAAAAAAAATAAAAATAAAATTTTTTAAGTACTAATATTAGGAGAAAAGAAATGTTAAATAGAATTTTATGAGGAAACTAAAGCTACTAGTAAAATAGAATAAAATAATAGAAAAGAAAATTACATTAATGAAAGAAAAGCTAAAAAAAAGAACATTGAATTAAATGAATATTTAAACTAATATTACTTAGATTGGTGTTAGTAAAAGAATATTAAAATAAAATTAAAAGAAAACGAAAAAAAAAGAAAAAGAAATATTAATACAAGAAAATGAAATGAAATACTTAGTACAAGAAAATAAAATGTTATTGAAATGAAATTTAGACTAAACGAGAAAATTAGATACTAGAACATTAAATAAAAAAAATGATAAAATGTTAGAAAAAGAACATTACACTAGAGAAAAAAAAATAAGTAAAGTGCTAACAAGAAAAAATTAATACCAATGAAGAAAATAAAAAATTAGAAAAGAAAATATTAAGTTAAAATAAAATAGAATATTAGCACTAAAGAAAAGAAAATAGAACATTAAAGAAATTACATTAAGTTAAGAAAATAAAAAGTTACATTGCAAAGGAAAGTAAGTGCTTGAAAAGTAAATTACATTATTTACTAAATAAAGACTAACATGAAAATTAAGTTAGAAGAATAATTAGAATACTAGTAAAGTAAAACTAAGCTAACTAAAAGCAAATAAAATAAATGTTAGATTATGGAATTAACATAAAAGAAAAAAAATAAAAAGAAATATAATATTAAAATTAAATAGGTGTAATATTGGCGATTACAACTATTTTTATGTAGGTTCCTTAATTATAACGATTAACAACATTGATTAGTTGTAACCGTTGAGAATGTTAGCACTAAATTGATGGATTAATGGAATGCAATAATGTACTAAAAATAAAACGAAAATAATAACTGAAATTTTTAAAAGAAATAACCAAACTTTGTTGAACAATAATTAATATTCCAAATACTAAACAAAATTGACAATAATCGAAAATTTTTGAAATGGAAATTAACCCGATCGCTTCAATAGAGAGAAGTGGAATTTAGAAAGATCGGGGATCCAAGCGAGGTACCTGGATTGCCGGAGAATCGTCAAGTCAGGAAATGTGCTCCAATTGTCCAATTCTCGGGGGGTGATCCAAGCAATGTAGGCTTCAATGTAGGTATGGGAGGTTAGGGACTCGGTATCTCGGCAGGGTTTCGGCGTCGGGGCTCAGGATTGCTCGGTATATAGGCAGAGTCTCTCTCACTCAAAATTTTTTTGTACTGAAAACGTACGCCGGGGTACGGTATTTATAGAATTCTTCAACCAATGACAATTTGACACATTTTGGGACACGTCAGGCCATTTGAAGTTAGCGGCCGCCACAATGCAAGTTGGCGGCCGTTGGGTTAGAAAAGGTTCCACAAGGTTCTATTGACGGCCGCCACAATGTGAGTTGGCGGTCGCCATGTTGTAGTTGGCGGCCGCCACTTTGGGCTAGGGTTTCCAAGAGGTTCTATTGACGGCCGCCACAATGAATATGGCGGTCGCCACTTCTGACAATGACTTGGGCAACAAGTTATCGATGGTTTGGTACAATTTCATTAGTTTCGGAGATTTTGAAGGTTTTTGATTATTGGGTTCAAATACCGAGCTTGGATCAACTCCCGAGGATCGTATTGAGGCACTATTCCTCCTCTTTTCGTCATCAAATTCGCCTAAGATTAGGCGGGGTTAAATTGAGTGTTTACAGTTGCCCCTCTTTGATATAACTTACATAGCAACGCATGATGCAAGTTATATCAAAGATTCAGAGACAGCATCCATTTGACCGAGCCGTCAATCTTAGGTCATACAAACACACATATGATGTTGGTCGCACTCGAATTTTCACCGAACTGCCTACGTACCCCTTTTGCTAGGGTTCAGATCATAGCGTAGTTCATGGGGCAAAATGCAAAGATGTAATGATAAGAAACATGATGTGAATGCTAACATGAATAAATGTTAACATGATGCAGACTTTTACATTGTAATGCAGATATAATGCAAGAAGACTCTGATGTCATAACATATATTGATAAGGAGATTAATCAGTTTTAGGTCGTGAAAGGACCATGAGTCAGTTTATGGTCATGAGGAGGACCAACGGATCAGTTTGTGGTCATGAGGAAGACCGATTGGTCAGTTTAGGGTCATGAGGAGGACCGACGAGTCGAACATCAAACTAATAGGTCAGGTCAAGATCTAAGAATATAGGACTTATAGAATCGGAAATGAGACTTTAAATGATCAAAAGCCAAACTACGGATGAAAATTGAATTTATCGGGGAGAAAGATCGTGAATTAAGAGGTAAAAATTCGAAATGGGGCGTAAAAAGTAATTAAAATCCTAGTTACGGCTAAAATTTATCAAGAAGGAGTAACTGCAAAAGATGGGAGTAACAAAGTTTAAAATTTATTATTTTCTTAACAAAGTATTTTTGAAAATGCATACAAAATAATACATATGAGGTTAATATAAAAAACACGCAAAAATAAAATTATTTATGTATATTTTTATTTATTTTATTATTTTTAAAATTATTTTTACTAGTAAAAATAAAGAAAATATAATCTATACACATAAATATGAATTAAAATGCGTGCAAATAATAAAACAAGTGAAAACACATATTAAAAACCCCAAACAGCCCTTAAAAACCCTAAAATAACCACAGTAACTGAAATGACCGTTGATAGATGCCGTTTCCCTTCTGACGTGACGACTGCTGCCTCCAAAAATCCTTCGAACCTGGCGGCCGCTGGGTTCAAATCCTTTCAACATGGCATTCGCCATGTGACTTTTCACAAACCTAGTAGTTACCATAATCAAAGTTGGCGGCCGCCACTTCCAAACCCATATAAGGGTCTTTGAGGCGCACGGGGTGAATTCCTTTGCTCATATCTCTTTCTCTCTCTAGTCTCTTGTTCTCTCTCGACTTCTCTCTGCTTCTCCTTTACTTTCTCGCTTCTTCTTGTTCTTTCTTGCTACTTCTTACGATGTTCACATTACTACTCGTGGTTCCATTCTTCTTCATGGCGGGCTCAGGCCAGGGAGATGATGACTTAGGGGCACAGCAGGGTCCTGCTGCTGCTGGGAGTTTCGCTATGGGGGCACTTAGGATACGACTACTAGTCAGCTCGCCAGCGGTGTTACTGCTGCTCAGCCTAGCGCTGCGATGGACGCTTTTTTGCACGAGGCATAGCGTGCTACCCGCCAAGCGGTCGAGGAGGCACGGGCAGCTACTGAGGCTCAGGCGGCTGCAGACGCTGCTGCAGATGCTACGATGGCTGACTTTTTGGATCCAGACGCTGGAGAGGGTCACCCAGCACCTTTCAACTCACATACCTACGACCCAATCCCTCATCGCATAGTTTCTCATGGGATGAGACGTTACGAGCCTTCTACAGATTCCATTGCTGTTGACGTATTACTGCAGGAGCCTGGCCATCACATTTCTCCTCAGCAACCTTCGGTACGCTTTCTATCCTTACCGTTTTAATACCATAGTTTGTTTAAATCTCAAACATAGACGCATGCCTAGGATCCCCGTATGACTTGATATGATGATGACAATTGTTGATTTTATTTTGATGTCTCGAATTGATGATGATGATTGTTGGATGATGATGGGATTTGATCTTAGGTACCTATGCAACGGAGATTAAAACAATAGGGATACTATGACTTTGAACAAACAATAAGAGTGGATAATAAAAAAAATTGAATTTTATTTTGAGAAAAACATAAATCTAGGGGCAAGTTTTTTTTTAGACAATCTTAGAGAATTAAAAAGAATTTTCCAAAGTCCCGGAAAAGTTTTAGGAAAAATTTTTAAAAAATCCTAGAACCTTGAAAAAGATCTTTAAGAAAATCCTAGAAATTTTAGGAAGTTTTTTTTTTTTAGAAGAATGGTTGACGCAAAATGATAAGGGTTTCCTGACGCGCCAGGGCTTAGGATTACTAGGATGCGCAGAAATCACGAATCTAGGGTTAGGGTGCTTAGTTTCCTAGGGCTTGGCCTTCAGATATTTTTCTGCATTTTGCCCACTCGATCTGTTCTTGATATAATGTATTCTCTTTACAGGTTGGTCACTATGTCAAAGGTGTTGGAGTGGTATGATGACCACCCTGCTCCCAGCCGGGCCATTATTGATGCCTCCGGCTTTGCTCGATTCATACCCCTGTTGGGTAGGACGAGCAATGACCGGGTCTGGTTGACGGCCCTAGCTGAGCGGTGGTGGGATACCGCCAACACTTTCCACTTCACCACCTTTGAGGGTACTCTGACGCCTCTAGATTTTGCCATGATTACTGGCATCCAGGTCGGTGGAGCGCCCATCCCCTTCGATCTATCCATAGCTCGGTCTGCTGACGCGTTGTAGTACTTCCTTGGAGCCGTCCCCTCTTAGACATACAGAGACCGGGTTCGATACACCTGGTTCTTTGAGTGCTTCCGTCACTTCCACTGCTTCGAGCCCCGCCACTTCGAGTGGGTAGCCCGGGGTTTTTTGATGTACATGTTTGGTGCCTCCCTATTTTTGAATAAGGAGAATACCATTCATTTGCATTACCTCGGTGATCTTGCTCGTTTGGATCGGGTTGCTTCATTTGAATGGGGAGGAGCTGCTCTGGCCACCCTTTACAGATTCATGCAGACACTGACCCGATTCCCCCAGGAGCTCAGTATGGGGGGATACTGGAGGGTCTAGGAGGTATGATTTTAGTCTTATGATCATCTTTCTTTACTTGCCGCTATGCATTACTTGCTAACTGACATCTTTTCCTTTGCAGCTATGGACTTATGAGTTCCTCGGGCTTCACGTCCCGGCAAACTTGTCACCAGATCCTCTAGTCATTCCCTGAGCAGCCCGATGGTCCCGAGGGCTGGAGGGGAAGAAGGCTGAGGGAAAGTACATCGATCGATTTCGGGTCTCATTGGATCGGCTGACTCCTGAGCAGGTATCATTTTTACAGTTTATTACCCTGTTCTCTGTACTGTATACTGATCATTATTTATGTTCACTGCACTGTACACCGATCACTGTTTCTGCTCACTGTACTGTACACCGATCACTGTTTCTGCATACTGATTACTGTGCTGCATATTGACCATTTGTTGTGTACTGTACTGTATTTTGAATCACTGCAGGTCTACTAGGACGTTTGGAGGGGAGTGGAGGATCGGGCCGACGCAGATCTAATGCGTAGCCGGGATACTGCTTCTATGCAGATCTTGCTGGAGGGCCCATTCGGTAGGGAGTACTATCTTGGCGAGTGAGTGGTTCACCAGTCGCTTGGCCTTGATCACTTCAGGATACCGGTGTTCCCTCCAGTCCGTATGTGCCGGACTGATCATCTATCCCCCGTCGACTTGTTGTTGGAGATGGTGGGGACCCCAGCCTCAGAGCTACAGGTGGCGGAGGGGAACTATGCTGCCTGGGCCCGGGCACACCTGATGGGTCCTCTGGGTCCTGGCCCAGCTGCCCCTAGTGGTAGGAGGAGAGGACAAGCACCGGAGGTAGCTAATGCTGGTGCTGCTGGAGCTGCTGCACCGGCTGATGCTGGTCCGGCTGGTGCTAACGCAAGCAGGGTTAGGGCTGGGGGCGTCGAGATACCATGGACAATATCTTCCTTTGTCAATGGGTATCCTTTTGACATTCATATCCCAGTTCCTCCAGCGCCGGAGTTTCATCCAGCACACGCCCAGGTTTAACTCTTTTCTCATTATTTCCTTTTCGCCCTTCTTTGTTTGCAGATTGTTCAGTTCCGTATCATTTCTCAACAGACAAATCAGGCTTGAGTGGACCATCTTTTGCTGATGATGAGCGATCTGCGGACCCTTATCCGCCAGCAGGATGCTGCTCTACGCGTAGCTGGGATTCCTTTCGTTCCTCGGCCGGTGAGTGTTCATCCTTTTGGTCTTTTCATTCTCTTTAATACTGTTTTATTATCACTTGTCTCTTTTGACAGCCACCTATAGTTGCTGCTGCTCCACCTCCGGCTCCTGCTCCTGCCCTGGTTCCAGCCCCTGCCCGAGGCCGCGGATCTTGTGCTGCTACTTCTAGAGCCCGCTCTAGAGGATCCGTCTTATCTGCCAGGAGCCGCTCTAGAGCCATACCTTCTTCCTCCGGTAGTGATGACGGGGATGACATCCTTGAGCGACTCTTTGAGGATATCGGCTCAGACGAGGTTGGCCCTTCCTCCCGCCAGGTCCGTTCGAGGCACACTTGAGAGAGAGATTCCCTTCCCCCAGTTTTGTTTCTTTTCTGACACTTCACTTTTGATTGGCCTGTGTGCCCCAACTGCTCGGCAAATTTTTATTCATTTACTTGGTCCATGGGCCTGTATGCCACAGTCTACTGTTTATTAGGCCTGGGTGCCACAGTTTATATTCTGATGCACTGTATTACATTTTGGGCCTTCGTTCCATTTTACTGCTTTATGCTCATCTTCTTGTGTGATTCCTATTACTCAAACTATCTTGCATGTACAATATGAATGCCAGTATTTTACATAAGCCATAGAAATCGCAAATTGACCACACCCGCCATATTCCAACATGGCGCCCGCCGCTTCAAACATGGCGCCCGCCTCTTCAAACATGGCGGCCGCCTGGTCAAAGTAGTGATGTCACTGTACTGTGCTTTTTCAAGTTGGCGACCGCTGTATCCAAGGTGGAGGCTTCCATAATGGGTATGCCCTTTGCCAAATTTTTGGTTTCCCGCCCTTTTTTGCTCTATAAATACCATCCTGGTGATCTCATCTGCTGATGCTCGGACTCAAATGGCTAATACTCTTTCTTCTTGGATTGAGGCATTCTCCCATATTGAACGTCTGAACTTTGCTCCTTTCAGCCTTAACACCATTTTCTCATTGAGAACTGTGAAGATTAACAGACCCTTACTGATAGCCACTACACAACTATAGAATCCGCAGTCTCACATTTTTCGGTTCGGGCGTGAAGAACTTTACCCTATTATGGAGGAGTTCGCTGCTATCTTGGACTTGACCCCATGGAATTTTGTTGTCGTTTCTACTCCTTTTCTCTCGGCTCGGCAGCAAGTGACACAACTCTGCGGTTTGTCTAAAATGGAGGCTACCCGTCTAACCTCGGGTGACTGTCTTGACATTCCGTGGCTAATTGAGAGGTTTCATTCTACTGGTGACGTCAGTGATCTTGACTTCCAGCTACGATGTCGCTACGCACTTTTCTTCTGCCTCCTCGCCCAGTATCTCCTCGTTCCTCCTGATGGGCGGGTTAGTTGTGCCCTGGTCGACATTGCTGGTCAAATGTGGACGGGGAAGGACTTTGTGCCCTTTGCTTTAGCCGAGACGCTGCTGGGTTTAGATGCTGTCCATCGCAGTGAGACCACTACTTTTGCTGGCATTCCTTTACTTCTTCAGGTAAACTCAAACCTTACTCCTATACTTCATTTCATATTACAACTTTTTCCTCTTACTGCTCTATCTTTTGCTGCATATCTGGCTGATGGAGAAAGTGATTTTGGTGCAAAAGCCGCCTACTGACAGACATAGTGCTGCGGCTTCCCTGTATCGTCCTAGTTACCAGATATGTACTACTGAAATAGCCTAGCGACAGTACCTTTATTCTTTGACTGGCACGGATATCACTTGGCAGTGCCCCTAGTGGCGGATTCCCGTCATGACTCTGACCACCATGAACCATTCTGGTGTTCTGCTCGTTGGTCTGTGCCGGACTTCTTTCTACTACCCCTATCGGATCATGCGGCAGTTTGGTCATATTCAGGTGATCCCTCATATCCGAGGCCATTTGTCTTCATCTGTACTGTGGGCCCCGTTTCTGGCACAATATCGGGATGCCTGGCCTTCCTGCTCATTGATGGAGATGCAGGAGTTGTAGTACCCCGAGCTTTTTGCTGAATACAAGGCATGGCTAATACGAGACAGGGAGAGGAAAGATAGAGAGGAGGGGGAACATACAGCAAAAAGGAGAAGAATTTGAGGCTCTCTGCTTTGTTTTGAAGATTTCACAGCTTTCTCTTTTTATTTGTAGAGTTTGGGACT
>JAOTRH010118127.1:0-14943 GCA_034768845.1 Heliamphora exappendiculata
TAAGCTCCTTTGGCGAGCAAGTGAATACAAAAATAAAGCACTCTAATGTTCACTCCCAATGATATATAAGTGAGAAGATCAATAGAGTAATTCTAAGGTTTTCTCTCAAAAATGATTCATAAAAATGAAGTATTTGAATAACAAAATTGATATATATGAGATAGTAGATTTGAAGGTTTGAAGTATATGAAACTAGAGCTCAAATGCTCTATTTATAAGCCAAAAGTTCATACTAGCCGTTGGGCCAAATAAGGAAATGTCAAATTAGCCGTTAAGCTCAAAATTCAAAAATTAGCCTGTTCGATCGACTGAAGAAGCTAGTTCGGTCGACTGAACTTGACTTCAGTCGACTTGATCTGATCCTCGGTCGACTAACTCGCAACTGCTCAATTTTCCCGATTTCAAACGACCATAACTCATTTATCCGGACTCCGAATAGGGTCATTCTTGTTTTCAAATTGAAGCCTCATAAGTCTAATTTTTAATTGTTCAAATCTCATATCAAAATTCATTTTGTACAAAAAATTATGGCTAAAATACCGAAGGTATGTCAATTTTCTTCACACAAATTTTGCATATTTTTTGCCGAACTTCTTTTGGAACATTTTAAAACATATTTTATACTTTGAAAATGATTTGTTATGAAATGCTTAACTAACCTATGGTCCATCTAAGATCACCTATGAGCTTTCACATATATAGCCAATGGTATATGAACTTACATAGGTCCTAGTTCATTTACACTTAGAAAATCTTCAAATCTTTCAAGTTCTTTTCTTGTCTTCTTGATTTTTCTCTTTCTCCATGGATCTTAGCCGCTTAAATATGATCTTCATACTTCATGGCTTTCATTTTGCTTTTTCAATTGTGCTTGTGTCATTAAAATCCTGTGAACACACTCAATTTGCACAATTATAATCTTTGATTTGTTATCATCAAAATAGGTTGAAACCTAGTTAGGACAACAAGTGATACAGTGACGATGTTGGATAAACAACTCAACTCAACAAACCAAAATCCCAATTACTTGGGCATAACTACATGAATTCGTTTTCTCCACCCTATCTATCCTAAGCCATTTTCTATGTTAAGGCAAAAGCAAAGGCTAAGGTAATAATTACTTACTTTCTTGTCAACTCAACCCATGTGTTTGTTGGTCATATGTCTGTTGTTCTTCAATTACCTTGTACCTGGATCACAAGTAAATTATTTGGTCAACATTGAACGCGGCCAAACCATATACCTTCTACATTTTATTGTTCATGACAATAATTAGCAGTAAAAAGACAATGTGATTTTTTGCTTCCACCATTCAATGTATTTCTACAATAGAATCTTCCTATGAAGGCAAAAAGACTCAATACCACAACTATCAAATGGAAAGTTAGACATTAGAGTTCAACACTTGGCCATTAGGATGTAGTTTCCATTACAATGCATCATACTTGCCCCAAATATATGATGATTGGGAACATTACAATTTGCAATTAGAAGCTTAATGCCAAAATATAATGTGGCAAACCATCCCACATCGGCTAGGTAAGAGAGGTTATGAGGGTATATAAAAGAGTTCGCATCTTTTAACAATGCGTTGCCATAAGAGTCTAGCCAAAGAAAACATTATTGTTTACGATTCAAAAAGAGAACATTACAATTGGTATTAGAGCGAGGCATATTTTATAGTGTGAATCACATGGTAGGAGCCACCATTAGAGTCAGTGCAAGCCGCCTCTAAACTTCCACAAGCATATAAAAGTGTTATACAGGGTTATGAGCCACCTATAGAGTTGCACGAGCCACCTCTAAAGTTCTACAGGCATAAGAATCAGAGCTAAGTGCAACATTGAGCAATACACAATGACATATGGCATTATAGGGGAGAGAATGTGACATATGGCTAGTTCGGAAAAGTTTTTGGGTTATATAAGTGACTTCGCATCCCTTCCTAGTAATGATGTATTTTAAAGCCATGAAGACCTAGCCTAAAGTGGCTAATATCATCTTGAGATGAAGATGTTACGTAGAACGTTCATATCTTACATAGAAAGAAGGGAACTCATGTGGCTTCAAATAAGGTGGGCAACATAAAAATGAAAGTTCATCAAATTTAATCCCCACACTACTCCTATGAAACATCCATACCATTCTCACGGAATGGACATAAGTTGGGTGCGTAATTTAGGCCCGGCCCGGCCGTGGACCGGAGGGGCCATGCCTAGCCCGGGCCCGGCAGGCTCCCGCCAAATTTTTGGGCCGGGCTTTTTTCTTCGGAGGTCGACCCAGGCCCCAAGGGTAATGTGAGACCCTGACCTACTTCTTTTTGGGGACTGGTCCAAGTGTTCGCGAAAGTAAGGATTTAAGTTTGATCTTGCTTCTTCTGTTTAGTTTTTCTCCCAGCGTTGACCGCTCGAGCGGTGGGTGTGCGCTCGAGCGGGTTAGTGGCAGAGAATGGGTCTGGATGGTGACCGCTCGAGCAATGGTATGGCAGAGGAGTATGTCGGTAGGGGTCCGCTCGAGCGGTGGTTGGGCGCTCGAGCGGTGGAGGCCTGGCACAAGATTTTATAAAAAAAAGTAGTTTTGACGCATGCTTGGGTTTCAAGATTTTGCGGGGTTGGTCTCGGGGGCTGCGAGAAGTTACGGTGCGAATTTTAAAATTTTTAAAAAAAAAATATTTTGGACGCCTTTAAATATCTAGAATTAGATATTTTCAAAAGATATTTTCAAAACTTAACTCCTAAATTTTCTCCTTTTTCTCTCTGCCTTCTCTCTAACTTCTCGGGGGCCTGGGATTCCGTTTTCGATGATCAGACAATAGATCTTTATATCGGCATCGTGGTCTACACATCAATCCAGACAGAAATCGATTTTGACGAAACTTGAATTTGCACGTAGATCGAGGCATCGGGTTTTTGACCCAACGAGGTAGGATCTCAGATTCTATTGCTGTATAAGGGTACTACGTGCAATTATAGGTATTTTAACCGGTTAAAATGCATGGAAAACTGATTTATGTTTCATTAAACTGGGTTTTGGTTTAAAAAAGGAGGTTTGTGTTGATTTCGGTTGGATGAAAACGGGTTTTGAACTGTTTCTTTCGAGATTTTGTGGTAGTTCCAGGTTTGGATATATCCGAGGGTGTTAAAAGGTGTTTGGAGGCTTTATATTGTGGTTAAGATGGTGGTTATTGAGTGTTTGAGGGTTTGGAGGCTTAGAACACCAAGAATAGAAATTTTTGGCTTTTTCTCGGGTGGTAGCTCGCTCGAGCGCCCGATGTCCACTCGAGCAGACTAGCTGCGCAGTGCCATTTTGTTTTGATGTCATCTCCATCATCCAGACTCGAAATTGGGTCATTTTTGGACTCAAATTGAAGCCTCAGAAGTTTTCTTTCCAATGGTACCTCTCTCACCTTAAAATGATTTTTGTACAAAATATTATGACCAAAAGAGTGAAGGTGTGTCAAATTTTCCAAACCGTTTTTCATCCGTTCTTTTCAAATGCTTGGGAAAGGTTTTTTTTCATCAGCGTGAGCCCTTTTGATCAAGTCTCTTGTTCTTTGAGAGTTTGTTTGTGGGTGTTTCATGTGGCCCGGGTGTCAGGACATGATAGTGATGGTTGCCCAGTTATGCTGCATATAGTTGTACTCTTTTCACCGGTTAAAATGCTTATATATCATGTTTTACGTTTAAACCTTATTTCGGATACAAAGCATGCTTTACGCTTTCCTGGTTTATTACATGATATAACTTGTGGATGTTGGGTTTTCAAATGGTATTCTTAAAAACGGTGGGAAATGGTGATTTTTGTGAAAATCTCAGCATTTTATGTTTTGGAGGTTTGGAGCTAACCCTTGGGGTTGAGTCTCAAGTTTTGAAATGTTTTGTTAAAAACGGAAAAAAATATTTTGAAATGTTTTGTTGATCTCCATGTTGATGGATGGATCTAAATATACATGTATAATGTATATTTGTGAAAGGTTTTGTGAAATGGTTCGATTTTTTAGAATGATTATCTAGATGTACCGGGATTACGGGTATTTGGCACGAGTTACCCTCGACGAAAGACCAGAAACGCGCGCAGAGTAGGTACCTTTGTGTCCTTCGGGGTAGTTTCTATAAAAAAATGTTGGTTTGGGTGCTCTTTTTCCTCGGGTTGTCGAACCCGTAAAGTTAGCATTTACGTCATGGTGTTCCATATAGAACTTGTCATTTTCTAACAGGCCTTAAGTGGTTCAGGATTATGATAATTGGCAGGAGTCTATAGTTGTTACCTTTGTCCCTTGGTGATAGAGTCGGTACATATGATTGAATCATCTTTTCTGCGATGGTACATTCCACGAGAGAACAATATTTTGATTACTGTTTTTCCTTAACTGTGGTTGATCAGTTGCATTTGTTGCAATACCTGGTTTGAAGGATGAAAACATGGGTTTCCATTTTGGAAGACTTGAGTAGTCTGATGGGAAAACTTGGGGTTTGTGTAAAACCGTTTTGGGTTCTGTGGTTGAGTTTAGCTCCCACCTTATATGATTGCATATTGCATGTTTTACAGTTTTATTGTCTTTTCTTATTGGGCTTCGACTCACGATGTGAAATTTTGCTGTAAAATCATTTTCAGGTGATGATGTACATGAGGAGTAGCTCTGGTGTTGCCCGCAGTGGAAGAAAACTTTCATAGTTTTCCTTTTTTGGTATTCATGTCCCTGAAGGAAGGTGATATACGCCATAAAGCGATATATTGTATGCATGTTAGATCAGTACGTTATTTATTTACGATAGATCATTTTGTTGGGTGTTTCATTGGTTTCAACGAGCGGATTCAAATGTATGAAAATCTATATTTTTCTTAAAACTAGTGTTTGGTGGATTTTCACGTGACCTTGGGTTTTGGGGCATGACAGGTAAAGAGCTCAGGCTTGGGCCTCGGGCTTGGGCTGCAGGCTACGGGCTTGGGCCTCTAATTTTTTTGGTTTTTTTTTCTATTTAAATTTATAATACAATGGTAGTTTAATATATTTAATATATTAAGTTAAATTAAAAATTATAAACTTAAATTTTATTATATTATATAAGTTTGTAATTGGTAATTTATTAATTTATATATTATAAAGTAACTTATTCTCTACTTATAATAATAAGTTTTAAAATTTTAAGTTAAACTATAAACTAATTATTAGTTGATTATATTATATAAATATAGCTTTATTATTTGATTAGTTATTAAACTATAAACTATAAATTTATACGTTTATAGTAAACTTATTAGTTTATAATTTATTTGTGTATTTGTTTACTATAAAATTATTATTAATTGATAAGTTTATTATTTTTATTATTATAAATTTATTAATTTATTATAACTATAAGTTAAACAATTAAATGTAATAAAGTTGAATAATTGAAATAATAAAATGTGATATAAATTTTACTAATCAAAAATCAAATGTGAACAATTTTACACATTATAAATGTATTGTACATGTTAAAAAAATAAAAAGTTTACATCACTATAGGTCAAGTACATCCCAACTAGATTGGCACATACAAGCCTAACAATCATTACTTTATTTTCTACTTAAAATATATGACAAATGAATTGTAAAATTACAAATATAAAGAAATCGCGTTTACATATGCAACAAATAATTCAAAAAATTAGTCTGAGCCCGATAATTCTTCAGGTGTTCCAGAGGTGATAGATTCTATGTGTGCTCCAAGTCTTTCTTTCTCGTCCATTTCTTGATTCCTCTTCAATGCGTAAATTGTGTCCCATGTGATCATCAATACTTAGATCATCTCCGGAGTGAGCCTGGATCTATAGTTGTTCAGCACCCGTCCATCTACACTAAAAACTGACTCCAAAGTAACTGTAGATACAAAAATAGCAAGTATATCACGAGCTATCGCGGGCAATACTGGCCACGACACCTCGTGTTGTTTCCAATAATTTAAAATATCAAAATTATCTTCATCTAAATTTTCTACAGTATCAAAATAACGTTGGAGTTCTGTAATAGAACTCCTATAAACCTCATAAAGTTACCTATTTTTTATTATAGACCAATCATCGTTACGACTTCGAGATAAAATTCAAAATGCGTATTGTATTGATTGTGTTATTATATGAGTCTTATATTCATCATATAAATATTTAAGTGTTTCATTTATTAGTTCAAGTTGGTTTGCATTACCATAAATATTTTCTAAAAAATATTGTAGACCAATATTTTTATTCCTATGATTTAGTATGCAAGCTATTCTAGAAATATATATTATTTCATTATAATATTTAATAAATTTATCTTTTATACTAAATATCATCTGATAATAATTTGAATTGATTAAATATTTATCAAATATTGCGGTAATTTGTTTTAATTGTAATAAAACTAATGGAGTAGTAAGATGTAAATAAATAATAATAATTTTGTTACTTGATCAAAAACTTTATAAAATATTTTATTTACATTTAAATTATCCCAATCACTAGGTATTGATGGAGTAAAATTAGTTTCTATATTCATTTCAAAAAATAAATTAATTATTATTTTTATTTCTAGTTGTAACATATTATATGTCGAATTTCACTTAATTTCTATATCATGTTGTAATTTTATACATTTTATATTTTCTTATTGACATATTTTTATATACAGATCAATTCTTTTGGCATTACTATTTATATATTTTATTGGTAACCTAATTCGTTCAAGAGATTCATTGTAATATTTAAGTCTTTCTATAACAATTAAATTTAAAATATGTGTAGAACAATGAACATGATGAGAGTGTAATGTGATCCCAAAGGGGGGTAAATTGGATATTTAAAATTTTCTTTCAAGATATTCAATTTAAAACATGCAATATATATTCTCTTGATCTTATGTGGATAAGCAAATATTCAAATAAATGTAAATATAAAAAGTTTGAAGGTTAGAGATAATAAAATTGAGATTTTTACAAGGTTCGACACACCAGCCTACATCCTTGCCTCTAGCAACACGTTTGAGAATTTTCACTAGTCATTCCTTATAGGCGGAGATGGCTCTCTCCTTCACAAGGTAGAGAAGCCTTTACACTAAGAGCGTACGAGCTCTTAAACCCAATTGATATTTTTTTACTTGAACAAGGCTATGATCAAGTTCTTCTTGCATAGCCATTATGTATTAATCATTTTCTAGTGCATCAGTTATATTTGTTGGTTCTTCTTGAAATAAAAATGCAAGACGATTACTAATATTTTTTAAGGAAGATCGAGTAGTTACCCCTTGTGATGGTTCACCAATAATTTGATTTAAATGGTGATCTTTTACAATCTTTTATTCTTTTGGCAACACTTTTTGTTCCTCTTAATCTTGATCATCAATATGGACTTCGATGCTTTTTTTCTTAATTTCTTTGATTTGCAAATCCTCCAAACCTTTGTTGATTTTTACATCATCATCATTAGAAAGCAAGGAAGAGAAATGATTAATTTCATCAAATCTAACATGAATAGATTCAACTAGAGACATCGTTCTTTTGTTATAAACTCTATAAGTTTTGTTGTTAATTGCATAACTAAGAAATATACTTTCATCCGATTTGAAATCGAATTTGCCTAAATCATCTTTTTCATTCAATACAAAATACTTGCAACCGAAAATATGAAAATGAGAAATGATGTGCTTTTTTCTATTTCATAGTTCATAAGAAGTTTTATTAAGATGGGGTCGTATGCAAACTCGATTCATTACATAACAAGCGGTATTGACCGCTTCAGCCCAAAAATACTTAGGCAACTTGTACTCATTTAACATAGTTCGATCCATCTTTTGTAATGAACGATTTTTTCTTTCTACAATCTTATTTTGTTGAGGAGTTTGAGGAGTCAAAAAATTATGAAAAATATCATTTTGATCACAAAAATTTTCACCCTCTTTATTTTTAAATTCTCCTCATCCATCACTACGAATGTGTAAGATTGAATTGCCTTTTTCATTTTGAAGCTTTCTATAAAATTTGGCAAATACAAAATGCACTTCATCTATTGATGCAAGAAATAAAACCCAAGTATACCTTGAAAAATCATCAACTATAACAAAATCGTATACTTTTCCACTAAGACTTTGAACATTCATAAAACCAAATAAATCAAAATAAAGTAATTGTAGTGGCCTATTTGTAGAAATTTTTAATTTTTTTTTCTAAACTCGTTTTGGCTTTCTTACCAAATTGGCAAGTATCACAAATTTTGTCTTTAATGAATTTAGTTTTGGGCAAGCCTTTCACCAAATATTTCTTGACAAGTTTAGATAGGAGATACATGCTAGCATGACCTAGCCTCCTATGCCATAACCAACTTGTTTGATTTTCTGCCAAAAAGTATTTTACATTTTGAGAATCTAATTTATCAAAATTTATGGTATACACATTTTCAAATCGATTTGTAACAAATAAGGCTTTATAATCATTCTTATCTTCAACAATACAAGTATCATGCTTGAATGTTACACTATATCCTTTAACACATAATTGACTAATGCTTAGGAGGTTATGCTTTAGACCATCAATAAGTAAGACATTATGCATGTGAAAAAAAAATTCTTTACCAACTTTGTTTTCACCGATAATTTTGCCTTTACCATTATCTCCAAAGATTACATAACCTCAATATTTAGGTTTTAAGCTCAAAAATTTTATTTTGTCTCTCGTCATGTGCCTTGAACATCTACTATCCATATACCATTTTTCTTTAGAGGCAGTGGACTTCAAGCATACCTACAAAATAAATTAAGTGATTTTTTACCCAAATCTTTTTGGGTCCTTTAGGATTAGTGTCTTTAATTTTTCACTCCAATTTTGTGATACCATTCTTTCTTTTCAATGAACAATCAAATTTAATATGTCCATTTTTTTTACATAGAAAACAACTTGCGTGTTCATAAATGTTTCTTGAAAATCTTTGAATTCTTTCACAACAAAAACTTTTCGAGTTTTTCTTGTTACTTGTTTTTCCATTATAGCCTATACCCTCTTTATTTAAAGACATTTTTTGAGCTCCCAAAAAATTTTCAAAGTTTTCTTAACCAATTGTAAACCTGTAAATAATTTTGAAATAATCATCTACTTTCTTTTTCAAATCACAAGAAACATCATTAAGAGTTTTTCCTTTCAAAGTCTTAAATTCTTTTTTCAAAAATTCATTTTCTTTTTCTAATTAAGATATCTCATTTTCAAAAAAATTTGTCACTTTATCAAATTTGACTTTATAAATAAGTTTTTCTCTTTCTAAAAACTCAACTTGCAAATCATGATCTTTTTGATTATTTGAAAAGGACTCCTTTAAATCGTTCAATATCTTGGATTGATTTTCAATTTCGTTAGAGAGTTTCTCATTTTCCTTTTTCAAATTTATATTTTTATTTCTTAATTTCAAGAATTTTTTATGCAAAGTAAATAATTTATTTTTAAGTTTTTCATAAGATAGCATAAAATCACAAGAGCTAGATTCATTACAAGAGCTAGAGTCAAATAGATTAGAATTTGGATGAGAATTTACCTTCTCATCCATGCTAGCCATCAAACAAAAAGTTGCAACTTCTTTATCGCTAGAACTCTCGCAAGACTTGTTAAAATTCGTGTCATCCCAAGTTGTAGCTTTTATGGTCTTCTTTTCTTCTTTAGATCCTTTATGATGTTAAAGAACTCCTTAGTGTGTTTTAGTTCTGATAATGAGCTCTTTTTATAGCCAAAAAATCGAGCTAGCCGTTGTAGAGAGAAAGATATTTTAATACCTCAAGTCAAACTAGCCGTTACATACTTAAATTTGAATTTCAGAACATATCAGTCGACTCATATGGTAATTCAGTCGACTAAGGTGCTTAATTAAAGCAAACCTCAAACATCATAAGGTTTTTAGTCGACTGAGGTATCAAGTCTAGTCGACTGAACCAATTTTGGATCCCTTCAGTCGACTGATCAATGGATCCAATCGACTGAACCTGTTTTGGTTCAGTTTTTGACTTTTAACAAAATGTTTTAGTTGATTGATCATGTTTACTTGATTGAAAAAATGATTAATTATGATTATTAGTCTCTTCAAGTCGTTTTAAAATGTTTCTTAATATGTTTGATCATTTCAAGAATAATATCCATGACTTTAGATTTCTTTAAAAAATATTTTGTCATGAGTTGTTTTAGATCAATTTTGATTTTCTATGAGCTTCAAATGATATATTCAAAGATAGTGAATTTACATTGATCCTATATTGCAATACAAATGAAAGACTCAAAAACTTAGTCTTCAAGTTCTTTGCTCTATAGTCTTATTGCTACAATGATTTTGATTTAAATGCGTTGTGGCTTGTAATTCTTGTGCTTGTAATGATTTTCTAAAAATATTCTCAATTTGCACAATTAAATATTTTGATTTGTTATCATCAAAAATGATTATTGAAACCTTATTTAAGCCAACACATGGAATAAAGAATCAGATAATAAAAACTGTAAATTATATTTTAAATAATTAACGCATTTATTATTATAAGAATTACTATCTAAATTAATAAGAAATATTTTTGATGTAATACTCCACGTAACTAGTTCTTTTATAATAACTATACTTAAAGAATGACCGGTATAAAAAAATTTATAATTTAAAATGAAAAGATTTATTTACATAAATTTCAATCATTATCTATAAAATGTGTTGTAATATATTGAAATTCTTAAGTATTTCTAACAGTTCATAAATCAGAAGTTAAACTAATTTTTTTCTTTTAAATTTGTAAACAAATTCATCAACTCAATTTTAATTTCATTAAATCTACTTAAAATTTTATTTCTTGTATTATTTCTATAAAAGCGTTAAAATTGCCAATCAAATCTAGTTTGTATCATTTCTTTAAATATCGGTTGTTCACTAATTGAAAAATGTTATTCTTATTTTATTGTATAATCAACAACAAAATTTTGTGCGCGAATAAATTTCTACACAAAATTAATAATATTACTAGTTGTAACCCTACCTATGTGCATTTATGAATTGAGATTAAGAAGTGCATTTTTAAGGTAACTACCAGAATGTCTACGTAAGTGACTAGTGTCACTCGATGTGTGACTCAAAAGTAGTTTATTACAAATTTTATATATATTTTAAAAAATAACGGGGCTATCATTATTTTTTTCCAAAAAATTTTAAATAATTTACACATTTGAAATTTTTTTTGCTAGATGAATCTACAGATACAGATACACCAGCAGATATTGATGAAGTAGTGTGTGGATTAAGAATAGGAGCAAGATGAGTGAAATTAGAACCACTATGTGAAAATGTGCAAATATTTTCTTCTTTTTCTTCAATAGTAAAAATATTTAGATCCATCGATAAAAAAAATTATAAAATTTTAAAGTGAAATTGATAAATAAGAGAAAAGATACTAGAATTTAAAAAAATAAAAATAAAATTTAATTTAATTTTTTTTAAAAATCATTTAGAATTTAAATATATATATTTAAAATTTAATTAAATATTACAACAAATAAATTAAATTGCAAAAAATAAAGCAAACCGAATTAAGAAACTCCGATCTTTAATCTTAATCTCAATCGATTTGTGTTTTAATCTTGATCTTGATTCTTGATCTTCACTCTTTGATTCGCTAACAATTGCACCGAACCCGAATATCACCGAACCCGAATATCACCGAGTAATTAAAGAGAAGAGAGTATAGAGTAGAGAAAAGGGAGATGTTTGGATGAAATTTTCATGAAATATGCACCGTTATTTATAAGAACAAATTTGTAAAAAAAAACTAGCCGTTGGCCAGGTTTGGTTCGGGCCCAACTGTCAAAAACTTTGGGCCGTTGATTTTATGCCACAATTGATCCAGGCAGTACATTTTTAAAAATCGACCGTTGGGGGAATGGGGGCCGTGCCCAACGGCTAGACCGGGCCTAGGCCTGTGAGCGAGCTTTTGGTGGGCCTAAGATCGGGCCTGCAGGCGAGTTTTGGGGCGAGCGGGCCTCGGGCCAAATCAGACCGGCCCACGGGCTTGGAGGGGGGCAGGCTCGAAAAATGTACACTACATATCAGGTCTGCACAGTGACGGATTTTGGGCAGACTTCGGGCCCCGTCGGGCCTCAAGTCGTTTTTACACCGCTACCATAAGCACATTAAAGTTGACAAATTGCCATATCAATTGGGCAAATAAAATTGTGCAAGAAAAATAATAGCATGCATGCAACCTAGGCAATTTGCATTTTCTCACATTATCTTGCATTTATCATCGTCATCCTCTTTTTCAAATCGGGATACATTAACCCTTCATAGCCTCATGAACCACCTACCTAGATAATGTCACATACATATTATCACAAGCCCAAATGATTTTTCACGTATTATTATTTTGAACTGCTCACTCTCATAGAGACAAACAAGAAGAAAAGCATAATGAGATACAATCGAAGTAGAAGCTTCACACCATATTTGACACAGATAGAAGATTGGACAAACAAGAGAGAGAGAGAGAGAGAGAGAGAGAGAATAAATAAATAAATAAAGAGTGAATCTTAGGTTGTGTTTGGATCTTGGGTTTGCAAGGGGAAAAGGAAAAGGAAGGGGAAAGCTATTCAAAATATTGTAACTTTTTTTTTTTATCTTTTCCCTTTACTTTCTTTTCTTCTTCTTTCTTTTTCCTCCACAAATCCAAAATCCAGAGTCTTAAGGCTTCTCGACTAACTTGGTGAGACATTTGCAATCAAAACAAACATCAAATGATGAAGGTGTTAGCCGTGCCCCCGTGCTTGTGTCTATTTGAGCATGTGCACCATGCGGGGTGTGTTTGTGTATGTGAGAGAGAGAGAGAGAGAGAGAGAGAGAGAGAGAGAGAGAGAGAGAGAGAAATTTGTGGAAACGAATATGGAAACCATGCAGGTACCAACTAGATATGCATGTAGATTCCAGAAATATTTGTAATGCAAAATAAATATGAAAGCCATGCCCATGCAAGCAAACACACTCAAAACAAATCGATCATTTTCGTGCACCGCGGCAATATTATGCAATTTCGTTCATTCTCATGCACCGCGATAAAATTATGCGTCTTCTTTAATTTTTGCCGCCTGCCTGTTGATTTGAATGAGATACCCACTATTTTTGGTAGATGTTCACGCGTGATGCCACTAGTGCATGCCAATTTATTAGTGGCTTCCTGAGTCAGCTTGACCAAATTTAACTAGTTCTGATCACTCTGGATTAATTTTTTTGGCATAGTAGTACTTGGTCTAAATACTAAATGTGAATATTCCAAGTGACACTCCTCTTTGCAATTCTTTTCTGATTCTTTGACATATTCTTCATTCATAAACTAACCTGAAGTAGAGAATTAAACAAGAAATATACTCCATTAAAACCAACTTGACAAACATCATGTGCATTATTTGACCAGAAATTGAAGCTTGAGACATTCAATAATATGAGCTTAAGGATTACAAGCAACTGGTAAATAAGGATCAGATTATGAAGCCTATCCTGATTCTAAATGGAATATTATTATGTTAGGTTCTCTATATGGTCGAAAATGCTATGTATCCAGAAATATTGTCAAATATTTTATTTCAAATTCAAAATGAAGGGTTCACATTTAATTGTGTTGTGTGGACCACACAGCAAGTAAAATTTGGGCAATTAATTTTGAATTCTGGGCAAGTTTTTTAGGGTTTCTAGCATTACTAAAGATGGTGTAAAATGCATTAAGTATGTGAAACCATGTACCATTTCATTTTTATATTTATGCATATTTGGAGTTTTATACACGTGTTGGCATTTTCGCCTTAATATGCTTGTATGAGTTATGATGCATGTTTTGGTTAATCGGAGTATACGGGGTTGGTCCCGGGAGCTGCGGGTAATTACGGTGCGAATTTCAAAAATTCAAAAAAAAAAAATTTTGAAGTCTATAAATATTTAGAATTAGATATTTTCAAAATATATTTTCTAAATTTAACTCTTAAGTTTCCTCCATATTCTCTCTGCCTTCTCTCTAACTTCTCGGGGCCCCGGGGCTTAGTTTTTGATAAATCAACTACTGATCCTTAGTATCGGCAGCGTGGTTTACGCATCTATCCGGACGGAATTCGATTCAGACGAAACTCGAATTTGCACGTGGATTAAGGCGTCGTGTTTTTAACCCAACGAGGTAAGATCTCATATTCTACTGTTGTATAAGGGTTGTATATGTAATCTTATAATGTTTCACCGTTTAAAAACGCATGAAATGTGATTTTATGTTTTAGATCTGGTTTTGATTTAAAACTGTTCCTCGGCGTTTTCGGTGGATGGAATTGTGTTTTGAGGGTTTCCTTTCGAGATTTTGGTGCGAGACTTGGGCGTGTTGATGCTTGAGGGTGTTGAATGAGTGTTTAAGGGGTGTTTGGGGGTTCAATTTGAGTTTTGGAGGCAAAAACCAGTGAACCCGTAGCCAAAAAACAAAATCTGGGGAAGTTTAGTCGACTGAACTTTGGAGGTCAGTCGACCGGATCTTGCTTTGGGGAGTTCAGTCAACTGGACCAGGAGGGTCAGTCGACTGAAATTGCTTCTGTTTTTTGTTCTCTTTTCCAGAGAGTTTTTCAGTCGACTGGGGACTTAGGCCAGTCGACTGGGGTCCTGTGTGGACTGTTGGTGTGTGGACTCTTGGTGTTTGTTTTGATGGTTCGGGTGGTTTGTCTAGGCAAAGGATGGTTTGCAAAATGAGTTTTTACGAAAAATTTTGGGAGAAACGTGTTTATTGGAAGTTTGGAGCTAACCCTTGGGGTTGAGACTCACTTTCTAAAACGTTTGCATGAAAATATGTTTTTACATCTTTTGGTTTGATCTACGTGGCTTCATGGATTGGATCTCATGCTTATACATGCACTGTATAACTGCTTTTGGGAAAAACATTTTAAAAATGTTTTGTTTTGATCT